>JAUCBJ010006370.1:0-21425 GCA_032718475.1 Nemertoderma westbladi | reverse complement strand
AGACACTTGCGTTCTGTATATTGTGGTAATTAGACGCCAATATAAAATAATATTGTGGTAATTAGATGCAGTGTAGTCTTGTGGTAAATAGACACTTGCGTTCTGTATATTGTGGTAATTAGACGCCAATGTAAAATAATATTGTGGTAATTAGATGCAGTGTAGTCTTGTGGTAAATAGACACTTGCGTTCTGTATATTGTGGTAATTAGACGCCATTGTAAAATAATATTGTGGTAATTAGATGCCTCTATCGAATTGTTGGGGTAGATTGCGGTAGATTGTGGTAGGTTGGGGTAGATTGTGGTAGGTTGGGGTAATTAGTAGGACCGCATTTATTGCTTTCCTTCTTTCTTATCTTTTCTTGTTTTTTGGCTAGCAGCTGGGTTGACTGGTTGATGCTGCCAGTTGTTTTAAATCCTGCCTATAGATTCTTGCTCCGTACAGTATTTGTGTCAAATATCAAAGAAGCCCCAGTGAAATCAAAGTAACCCCAGGGTATCAAAGTAGCCCCCTTCTACGGTACAGCTGTATGTCCGAGTTTAGGCAGTTAGGAACGGATACCGCAGAAATATACCACCGACAACAGTTATTATTATATTATTATTATCATCACTCAGACCATGGTAAAATAAACATTCATGTGATAAACATAATAAATTATGCATGCACTAAATTATAAGTAATTATAAAAGGGGAGAAGACCGCCCAGGCTTTAACTGCACTACCACCGACAAAAACTGAAAAACGAATACTGTAATACTGTAATAATAATAGCAACACACCGACATATGAAAAACACTAACGATTTTTACCATTACGCTATGCAATATAATAATTTAAAACAGATACCATGATAGGCCTAATATATGACAGTATGAAGGCGGTATTATATTTTAAAGAAATTATCATGACTAACAGAAACAGACTAATTACACCACCGACAACAGGCTGACAGTGGACAATATACTTTGTTATAAATATTTGGACTGGAAATAAAAATTGTATTATCATGTTTACATAGGCCTACTGAAATACTGAAATAGTTTACTAACATTACCGAAGTTGTCGGTATACTGTCCAGCTGTCGGTTTGCGATCTTACCTGTCGGTTTGCAGTTTGTGTCTTTTGTTGTTGGTGGTTGTCGGTGTTATGCGAAAGGTGTCGGTGGCGTATTTAGTCAAACCCGTTAAAAATTGGGTGTCATATATTCGTGATATTTTATACACCACTGGCAGTCGGTGAGAAGTCAAAAATTGGACTTGAGTCCAAAATTGGACTTCGACTCCAGTTCAAGTCCAAAATTGGACTTCTGTGAGTCCAATATTGGACTTCAAATCAGCCAATTGTTCCAGGGCCATGGGTAATTGGATCGGGCGGGATTTTTTTTTTTTAATCGAAAATATATCAAAAAATAAGAGTTTTGAACAGGGGGACCTGAAATTCACCAGGGGGAACTTTTTTTATACACTGTTATAAGGCTTTTAATTTTTACAAAAGTCCAATATTGGACTTTAAGTCCAATTTTGGACGTGAAATTGAGAATCAAACTTAAAGGTACATGAAGCATGACAGATGAGAGACAGCCAGACAGCTATTATTAAGTTATGGAAAGTTACCTTTGCAGCTCTGTATGTATCTTCAGTGTACTGTAGGCCTACTTAGAATATAATGGTACATTCTAGCATTCTACAGTTCTAGGTACTTTGTACTTTACTTTTAGCATATTGTTTAGTTTACAATTTACATTCATGTTATGTCTAACCTTACAGCCTTATGTACCCAGGACTTTAGAGTCTTTAGGACTAGATTAGATTATGCTCCAACAAATATTTAATTACAAATGATATTTGGTGGAAACTGGTAGCAATGCCAGGTTTGTCAACTGCAGCTGCTGCTAAGGCTAACTACAGTACAAGCTACCATTTCGTCTAAACCTATGGGAGCCCTATCAGAAAGAAATACTACAAGTTGATGCTACCACCATCTCTTCTAATTTTTCCATACAACAGCAAGGGTATTTTAAAACGGCTGGATGATGAAAGGGGATTAGTAACTGATTAACGTGTTGGGGTCTCCACATAATAAGTACAGAAGTAAGAAGTAACACACGTCATTATCATAAACCAATTGAAGGAAAGGAACAGGTTACAGAGGCAGACTTTTCTAACTAAAACAATAAACGGCCACTTTTGACTTTACCAATTGAAGGAGCCCTATCACCTCACCACATACTATACTACTACTACAATCGGCATGCTGCATTGCAGCTGCATTATATATATTATATATAGGCCCTATTAAGAAAATAAGAATGCTGTGCCGGCTTGTTGACAAAAGTGCGCCTCCACAACTCCCTTACACTCTTACAGCCTTATCACCCATGACACTTGCTAGATCATCTGCATCTTCAAGGCCAGTGTCATTTAAGACAGTAAGAAAGATGCGTCTCAAGAAAGTCATGGCTGCATGGGCTGTCCACCATGCTTATTCACTCCATGACTCCATGAGTTGCACTGGGTGGTCCTCACGGCTTAAAGCGATGTCCTGCAAAGCGGAGGCGGCTTTGTTCTAGTGTCAAGCTTGGGGGAACCAATGACTGAATGAGACACCTCCAACTCCAATGTTATATAGCAGTGTAGTGTCTGGTTGGAGATGCAGAGATGTGTGCATTGTACTTCAGTACTTGACACAGTGAACCTAATCAAAACAATTAGTCAATAAACATTAACTCAATAACATAATAGGTTACAGTTTACAGTATAGTCTTATTTTTGCCATACGAAAATACCACAGGTATGGCTGTATGGGTATGAATGAACTATACAGCTATAACTCAACTACCGCTACCGCGGTATACACCACTAAGCCAGACTGGAATCCATACACTTTGCGCCGGATTAATCCGGCGCACTTTAGAATAAAAGCGCGCCAAATTGGCGCGCGGCGCGCCCGAAAATCAAGAAGTGCGCCGGTAATGGCGCGTGGCGCGCTCTAAAATCAAGAAGCGCGCCGGTAATGGCGCATGGCGCGCTCTAAAATCAAGAAGCGCGCCGGTATTGGCGCGCGGCGCGCTCTCAAATCAGCAAACGCGCCGAGTTCGGCACGCTGCGCCCCCGAAAATCAAGACTGGCACCGATTTGTTGAGAAGCATCAAAATTTGCATATATTGCTTAAAAAATTTCGGCTCGCTTCGCTCGCCTTTTTGCCTTCATTCAGTTTCTTCAACCCTGTTGCTATTCCTTCTGTTCTTCATATTCACAGATTAACTTAAGCTATGCTGCTATGGGTTACCGGTAGCGGTAAGGCTATATGAGTACACTGCAGGCACACTGCACTGCACTACTCTGCTACTGCTGTCTGCAGTTAGCAGTTAGTACTGTAGTTGGCGGTAGGCTTATCAGCTATCTGTCTAGGGTTTGACTAAATACGCCACCGACAACCACCGACACCTTTCGCATACCACCGACAACCACCGACAACAAAAGACACAAAACCGACACAAACCGACAGGTAAAATCACAAACCGACAACTTCGGCAATGTTAGTAAACTATTTCAGCAGTTCAGTACATGATTATACAATTTTTATTTCCAGTCCAAATATGACTACTAATACTACAAATATGTATAACTACGGGTGCAGGGGGGGGTGGGGGGGGGGGGGGTCGGTGCCTACATACATACTGTAGTTCCCTAAGTCAGTAAGTTAGCCTACTGCAGTACAGCAGTAGTTTTATGTTGTCATTTTATTTATCTCACCTAGCCTACAGTACATTACCTCTAGATATTATATAAAGCATGTTGGTAAAGGGAACAGGTTTACATAAGCTTTCAAAGCGCCTTTGAACGATAGGCCTACTAACTAAATAACACCATGTTCGATTATTTGCCGAATTGTGATTGGCCAAATTACAGTATGTACTCTAATTGAGAATGCTTTGCACGCGTATCGCATGCGTCACATCAAGAATGGACCACGAATAATTTTAAGCGTGGCGCGGCTATCAGCTATGCATGATGTGCCACGAACGAATGAACCACGAATTATTTTTTGCGATACTGCTTTATACGAATGCTTCCAAGCATTCGTATCACATGTGCCACAAATGATGAGCCACGAATCGAGTCGAATATATTGACAACTGACAAGTGAAATCTCACATGCGATACGAATACTACAGTACTATACGCATTCGTTACCTAAATTATTCGGACTGACGAACCACAGACGAAGGCTTCACGAATCTTAAATAACATTCCACGCACCTTTCAGCCTTTTACGAATGTTGTATGTGGCACTAATGCGTTACGCATGGGGATTTTTTACTGGGTATAATTTGTTATAAATATTAGGACTGGAAATAAAAATTGTATAATCATGTACTGAAATAGTTTACTAACATTGCCGAAGTTGTCAGTATACTGTCGGTTTGTGATTTTACCTGTCGGTTTGTGTCGGTTTGTGTCTTTTGTTGTCGGTGGTTGTCGGTGGTATGCGAAAGGTGTCGGTGGTTGTCGGTGGCGTATTTAGTCAAACCCATCTGTCTATAGCACTGCTGCACTGTAGCAAGCAGCTGAGCAGGGGTAACACTTTTCTGTAGAGGTATAGCCTCTAGACTCAGAAGGTTTCTCGCTTTACTTTTACTATTAGCTGATTAGGCCTACCGGCACCGGCGGCACCGGTACCGGTAGCCTACTATTTGCTATTAGTACCGGTACCATACCGTACTGCATGCTGAATGCATTCAACTGTTCAATTCAATTTAAATGAAATGTTTGCAACACGAACAGACGAAATTATTCCCTTTGCAGCTTGGAGCTGATCGATCAGCTGAAGATACCAGTATTCTCCTTCAGCCTTTCTTGATATTTGGCCAGGAACCTGGGCGCGGCGGGCGGCGCAGTGTGTTACACATTTGCTTAGAAAGATTACAGAATTATGGATTGAGTCAGTGCATGATGCCGTTGATGCCGATGCCTTTGAAATTGTATAAGGGTAGGCAGAGAGACGAGCAGCGCTCTTCAAAATTTCCTTGACGCTCGACGCGCTTCAAAATTTCTTTGACGAAATTTTGTCGGCACACGGCGGCGCACATCAAAATTGCATCGGCGCGCGGCGCTCATCAAAATTGAGTCGGCGCGCGGGGCGCGGCGCACATTAAGATTGCGTCGGCGCGTGGCGCTCATCAAAATTTCGTCGGCGCGCTATCCGGCGCACTTTTTGGATGGATTCCATACAGGCCACTAAGGCAGTAAGGCTACCGCAAAGCCATACCACTACCGCAAAAAGTAACTACTGATGTCTGACTGTATACCAGTAGGCCTATACGTGTGCGATCCCTGCTTATAATACTTATAATAATTAATTTAATCGTTAAAATAATGTTGCATTGCAGCATTGTAATTATGTAATATACTGATGATATATGTAGATTATGTACTGATACGGGATGCAGTTTTGATTTAAATACCGATATACAGTACTGCAGTATGGCAGCATGGCTGCATGGGTACACTTGGAGTTGTACTAAAGTCCAATATTGGACTTTGGAGTCCAAAATTGGACTTGAAGTCTAAAATTGGACTTGAAGTCCAATTTTTGACTTCTCACCGACTGACTGGGACCACTGGTTAATGCTGTAATCAGGTAATGGTTATAACTGCAAACTGTATAACTATTAGGGCTCGATCGGAGCTCCGGCCTCCGGCTCCGGCTCCGGCCATTTTGGCACCTCCGGCTCCTGCTCCGGCTCCGGTAAAAATATTGCCGGAGTTAATTTTTTAATAAAGTATTATATTTCGTGCATATTCTAATCTGGACAATTATTTATAATAATAATAATAATAATAATATTAATAATAATAATTTACACTATAAGTACTGTAGTACAGCTTCAATATCAAGCATAATACTGCAGCCAGCTGGCTGACTAGCAGACTATTACAGATAGGCCCTACTGCTGTACTGTAAAAAATTGTAAATTCTATGATTGTACACTGTACCACTGCAGCCATTTCACTGCATTTACTGCTGTCATGCCAGCATACTGTTCTGCAGTACTGGTACATGTCTGACATGTACCGGTACGGCAGTACGGTAGGCTACCTACAGTACACACCTCTACCACAGTTAGACAGTTAGTGAGTTAGGTACCGTACTGTCTGACTGTAGGTAATTTTTAGCCGTCAGCGTCAGGCCGTCTGTCAGTGATAAATTAATTACTTAAATTTTAAATTGAAAATTCGTAAATCTATAAATTATGAAATTAATTAGACCTACAGTATAGTTGATTATGAGCGATTGGCAAACGATAACCATACTTTATTTTTTTTTAATAAATAATTAAATTTTTAAATTTTTTGAAAAACTCCGGCTCCTGCTCCGGCTCCGGCCAAATTGTCCAACTCCGGCTCCTGCTCCGGCTCCGGCCAAATCCCAACTCCGATCGAGCCCGAATAACTATGTGTGGGATCAGAAATTAGTTGATGTGCTGGCAAGACATTTTCTTTCGAGAATCAAATTGCGGCTACAGGCTGACAGGACTAATACAAACAATTGTGGTGGAGTGAAATTTATTATAGCTCGAAGGATAACCTTTATTTTATTTCATATTTTGGTGCAATACCGTACCTTGATACATTAAGTACCGGTAATCACATAATACTGCGCAAACGCATCTCACAGATTCGGTGTTCATCTCATCAGTTAGAAATTGAGCGTGATCGTTGGCACAATAGGCCTATAGAACGCTCTAACCGATTTTGTTAAATGTGCAATAACAATAGTATCGAATATGAGTTTCATTTCCTTTTAGAATGTAGGGCTTACTCAGAGTTGAGAGTAACAGAGTAAAATATCTTGGAAATTACTTCCCAAGGTACCCCACCTGCCAAATTATAATTAGGCCCCTATCTGAATTATATGCATGTTTATATAAAGACTATGCTAAAAAAAATGGCTGAATGGTGAATCTAGGCTTATTTATAATTTATGGTTTTTTGAGAAGAAATACTTTAGGGGCCTAATAATTAATGTTGTATTATTGAGTGCTCGTTATAAATTTCAATTTCTAAATAATCGGTATTATTATTATAATAATGGTTTAACGGTTTATTGTTTATATTTGCTCTGCTGGGCCGTTATGTTTATTATAATCCGGTAATTGTATTTAATAATGTATCATTTCATGTCTAATTTAAGTATACATGAGTTGTGCTGTGCTTGCAATTTTAAGTACCGGTAGACTCTTAAATGGGTAAGTTAATTGATTAAATAAATTGTTGTTATATTTTGACAGACAAACCGTCAGAAACACAATTCCAGACAGACAGTTATCACAGACACTTAAATGGAGTATCGTTAACATTATCAATCATAACTTTTAGACTTTTAAACTACATTAGGCCTATGGTAGATATTAACAAAAACAAACAGCAGAACGGTTTGAAGTTTTGATTTCTTCATAAAAATCTGCGAAATCAGCGGGGATTGAAAAAAAAATCAATTTTTTTCCCCAGAATTAGTCATAATATGCCAATTTTTCGTTAGAGCCAGTGATGTTCAAATGCGCCGCATTATACCTCTTCATCATTGTCATTTTCATCCATTAAAATGTAAAATTGTATGCAAGTTGGTCATTTTTAAAATATGTTAAGAAAGATAGGTTCAACACTGGGGACTCCCCTTGTATCTAAAAAGATATCTTTCTTTCGTTGAACCTATCTTTCTTAACAATGTACCGAAATCCCCTTAAGTCGGCGTGTCGTTCTATTAAAAAATTTTTAAAATATAACAGACTCAACTAAAGTACCTATTTATTTAAACTGATAACTGGATAAATACAACTAATAAAATAATAATTCATTCTAGAACACTTGTTATTATAAACTGTTACATCATGTCAGTATGTAGGGCCTATATTTGTATATATAGTCATGGAATATACAATTTAGATACAATTTTGTCGGTTGTTTATATTTGTAATTCATAATATTGATTTCCGGTACTGGTGAGTGGTGACTGGATTATCTGTCCTGCTGTTGCTATTCTGCTATTAGCTGTTATGGATAGACCTACAGCTGCTAATAGTAATGTAAATCTATCAGTCCAAGGGAAAACCCTCCAGCGCGAAATATGTTCACCTGACAACCCAGACCCGCTAACACTACAGCTGCTAAACGAGGACGAGCATTCTGATGAAAGTGATACCGTTGCGTTTACCAATGGGTCAACCGAATTCGAGTCCTCCCAGAAACACAGTAGAAATCTTCCTCAAACTCCCCCGAGTGCTTCCTCTACAGACACTGGTCCTACTACCCCATTGCCTCCCCCTCCCCGCCCCCCACCTCGCCCCCCTCCTATCCATCATAACAACATTGCAACTAGGGATTCTAGAACAATCAACTCTGGACTTACCCGCCCCATTCCAGTCGAACGTAATAAACAAACAGTGCCGGATTCTCTGTCCATCCAATCCGACGATGATCCAACTCCGGTCACCCCATCGCGGATCCGCAACCGTCTATTAAATTCCATCAACAGCGGAGTCAATGCGGCCAAGGCTGCGGTGTCAGACGGGGCGGAACGGCGATCTAAGACGGACGGGATCTGGTCCCGCTCCGACGGGATCCGCTCCCGACTGGCGGCCCACGGCATCAAGAAGAGCGAATCCGACCGACACATCTCGGAGAACCTCGTGACGACGCCGGAGTCCCGCTCCGCGAGTCTCTCCATGTCGGGGCTCCTGGGGGCCGCCGAGTCCGACTCCGAGGAAGACGCGACCGAGAGTACTCGTCTCCTCCCTGAGGAGCCACGCGTCTCCCGGAAGAACGCGGAGGAAACCCGCGGCTCTCGGAAGAGATCGCCGTTCCGTCGTTCCTCCTCGGTAGGCCGACCCTCGGAACTGCCTCTCGCCGCTCCCCCCATCGTCCCCCCTCCCCCCGCGGTGCCCCCCTCTACCCCCACCCATCATCCCGCCCCCTCCCTCGCACTCGCTCGCTCCCTAGGCAACTTTTATTCTAGAAACCTCCTAGTCGCCTCGGTTATCTACGCAGCGCTCATGTACCTCCTTCCGTTGCCGCAGTTCCTTACTGGCATCCTAGCGGGATCCGGCGTAACCCTCCTAGTCTGTCTGTGGTTCGCCTACAAAATCCTCCCGCGATGCGAACCGAACCCACTGGGTGGCGCTGCGGAGACCGCCGCTAAGACCAGCGCGACCACGGTCTCCGCTTGGATGAACGAGATCACGTTGTACGACCCCCTGACCTACAACGTCAACCAATCGCAGCCGATCTACGCGACCCTGGAGCCGCCGTCCACTCTGCGACTCCAACGCCCCCGTGCGACCGGATCCGGCACTCGACACATCGCGGACGCTCCGACTCGCTTCTCGGAGACGCGAACTTTCGATCTATCCGGTGCCAAAGTGTCTCTCCAGCCCGCAGAACTCTGCCGGAAACGGTTGTGGTCTAAGAAGTACCCCATCCGGTTGGAGTTGGTTTCCGTGGGCACAATGGAGCGACGCAGTGAGTCGCAGCCCGCGGTGGAGATCCGCGGCGCTGACCTGATGGCCGCCGGCGCCGCGGAGGAAGTCGAGTTCGACCTGGTCACCCGGACGACGTGCGACGCCACCCGCGTGCATCTGTTCACGCGGACGGCGCGAGAGAAGGAGCGATGGTACCGCTCGCTAATGGGAGCCGCCCAACCGGGTTACCGACCCCCCGGGAAGCCGCTAAATTACGATAACTACATGAGGAAGTTGATTCCGGATGCGGATTCGCTCCGTAAGAAACCCTCCCCGCCAGGCGACCCGCCGCCGCCGACAGGTCTCTACAACAAACCCACCCGCTCGCCCAGTAAGTCCCAACGGTCCGCTGCGGACCCGTCGATCAGCTGGGCCAACTGTCTCCTCGCGCGTTTCCTTTACGACTTCCTCACAAAGAAGTTCTGGGAGGAGTTTATCGCGGTGAAAATCCAGAAGAAACTCAATCAAATCAAGTTGCCCCACTTTATCGAAGGAATCACGTTGACTGACATCGATTTAGGGAGTGTCGCCCCGTTCTGTACTAAAGCGCACCCGCCCGAGGTGAACAGCGACGGAGTCTGGATCGAGTTGGACGTGATCTACCCGGGATCCTTCCAGATGACGTTGGAAACCAAACTGAATCTGTGGAAGTTGGCGCAGGCCAAGGCGAGCGGGGACATCCGGTTCAACGCGAACGGGGAACTAGACGTCGAAGATGTCGACATTAGGGGCGTCTCGAAGGCGACGGTGAACTCGGTAGAGAAAGCCGCGATATACGACAGCGATGAGGAGGATTCAATGGAGTCGAGTGAGGACGAGACTGTGGTTAGCGCGGCCCCGGATTGGGCCCCGTCGACGGCCAACGCTAAACGGCGCTTCCTCGGGATCGTCGATAAGATCACCCGCAATAAATACTTCCATCAGGCCACAGAGAATAAGTTCGTGAAGCGAGCCTTCGACGAGGTCTCCAACACCGCGTTGGTGCTCTCGGTGCGGGCGGAGTTCCTCGGGGGCGCCCTCGTGGTGAACGTGCCGCCCCCGCCCACCGACCGGCTGTGGTACGGCTTCAAGCGGGAGACCAAGCTGCAGCTGTCGGCGCGGCCCAAGGTCGGCGAGAAACAGGTCACCTTCACCTACATCACCGAGTTTATCGAGAAGAAACTCGTGGAAGTCTTCCGGAAGGTCCTCTTCCTGCCCAACATGGACGATCTGGTGGTCCCCGTGATGGACTCGTTGATGCCCCCTGTCGCTAAGAGGCCGACCACGCCTATTGTGGTTACTAAGCGACCGCCGACTGTGGTCCAGGCTTCCCAGTTACCCGGCGTCTCCGTCATCGGCGGCCAACCACCACAACAGGCTGCTGTTTCTAATATCAGTGAAGTATAAAATGATTTTAATTAATATTCCGTGTTCCTTTAGGTGATGGTTGGGATTTGGGTTTCATTATTACAATTATATTATTAATATTAATTCAATTTAAGTGTTTGACTCCATAACATTCCCGTAACTCCCTGGTTTATTTATCTGTTACTTTATTTTCTACCAATTATTGTTGTTTTATCGCCTTTTTTCTAAGTTACCTTTACAGTAGCTGAGTTACACTACCCCGATATTGTTTTGGAGATCGCATACTTGGTGCTTTCCTTGGTGCTTTGCCTTTAAAGCCAATTCTCATGAAATAGTTTGTTAGGTTTGAGGTTCATTTATATCCTAGTTTATTGTTTTCTTACTAAAATTATGTATCGGGTAATCTAAACTATAGGTGGTACACGTGGCTCTAGAATATTTGTTAGTTTAACGAAACGTTCTGATATTATTTATCACTTAGTTTTACAGTTGTGTTACATCAAAGCCAAAACTTGTAATAAATAAATATATATACAATTGAAGAGGCATTTTAACTATAAACTGGGTCTCATGGACACTTTTCCCAAAATATATCTCAATATATTATAATAAACTAGAGTCTGGAACACACACGTTAACTTCGCGAATTAAGAGTTTACAATGAGAATTTAGAATTCCGAAAAAAAATCGGTTAAATAATTTCGATAGTAATTTTCCCTAATTTCATGACATTTGGCGAGTTACCATATATATATATATTTATATATATATGAATTATTCTTTGGGAAGGCAGCGCGAGTAACATAATACAAAATAATATATTCTCAATTTATTTATCTGATAAGTTTTGTTGTTTGTGGATTATAATTTGATTTCAAGTTCTCAACGTATTTATAATGGAATTCGTTTTATGTGAATGGAATGTCCTATAAATGCTATTTTATTTTCGGTTAATGAATGTTTCATTTCAGTTATGCATATTGTGTGGTCAGGATGGCCGGGCCTCCATGCAAGATTCACTTTGTTTGTAGTGTATGTAATTGTAATAATGTGTTCGTTAAATGTCGAGGGGGGGGGGGGGGGGGGGGGGGGTAGATCCGATCTCAGCGAATTAATATATCGTCTCACTTGCAATGTTAAACTATCATTTAATAGAAAGGAGCAGGTCACAGCGCCATGTTCTAACCCAAACAATAAACGAAAGTCAATAGAACAAGTTATACATTTTTATTTTTGGTATGTTATTATTTTTCATAAGACTCTTCCTTGGGCTGCTGTCATTAAGACTGCTACATAAAAAAGTTAATTAATAATTAATTACAATTAATAATAATTTATTAATTAAGCTAATAATAATAATTTATCAATGACGCATGTTATCCGAATCTTGGAAGCTATTAATACTTACTCCGCTGGCATTTTGTGATCATAAAGTTGGCATTATTAATTAATAGTTGACCAGATTTTTGATGTCGAAATACGGTTTAATAGTAATTTCATACCCGTAATCCGTCAGTTACCCATCTTATGTAACTATATAACTAATTCCAATTAAATTTTTTAAAATTTAAATAAAGTTCACGGTAATTAAACGCCTGGCCATGTTTTGCTGCGGTACAGGATATCCATCCTGTCCTTTACGTTGTTTATTGATTTTTTTCTACAAATACACCGTTGTTGGGTTTTATTTCAATTTTCGAATAGATTTACTACCGGGTCCCCTAAAGGGATATTAATTTAAGAAAAAAAAAATTATTTTCTAACACGTTCGCAAGTGTTGGACCGATTCATTACTAAATTATATTTATATTGCTTTCCATGTTAATTGAATCATTTTATCATTTATTACCTTAAAGCTAGAATATTAGTGAGCTAAATATTTTTGTATTACTGCACTTATTCCTCTCCCATTTGCTGCTCACTGAATATATTGAATACAAATTATATATTCTAGAAAAACTATATAAATAACAACAAACTATACAAAATATAAGATCATCTTTTATCACCTTCAGTAATTAGGTTTATCTCTCAGCATTTACTTTTGATTTATACACTCAAACATTGTTTTGTGTCGTTATTTATTCATCTGTTCTTATTGATTATCATTCAGTGTTTACTTTATTGTCCTTTCTGTTTTCACAAACTATATATTTGTAATGTTTATATATTTTCTTTGTTGTTAACGGTTTCAATTTTCTACCTTTCATGTCATTCTTCATTTTCTCTATGAAAGTCCGTAAAAGTGCTATTTATTTAGTATTTCTTATTTGTGTTATTTCTACTTGTTTTTTTGTATTGTTATATTTCCCCTGTCTTCTCCTTTCTACTTTAGAATACCGGTACTGTGAAGTGAACTGATATATTCTGAATTGGAAAATGGGATACTTTGAACTTTCATCTTCTGTGTAACTTTAATGATGGTAGATAGATAACCATCAACTTCCTTTTCATAATTCAAAGTAACTTTTACTCCTTAATTAATATCATTAATATTAAAATATTATCGTTAGGAACTCGCTCCTAGTAGTTGGTACCCACTGTAAACCATAAACAGCTGGTCACAGGGTGGCTTAATGCAGTAATATCTGTGTTAAGTATACTCTAACACAGTCTATATATATAACGTGGAGAAGGGTGCAAAAAAAACGCGGAACTGAAAGAAAACAAAATTAATCAGAGAGGTATTTAATTGCCATAAACTTTTACGCAAATTAATAATCTAATGCATGTTTCTAAAAATGAAGATAGAGCAGATGTGTTTGTAATCTGTAAAGTCTCCTTTTTTAATGGTGACTAAATGTGGGGAAGGTAATTAGTTCCTTTTTACAATGGCCTGTTTTATATTAGAAAAATATATGAAATTTTAAATGTTATTATTATTATGCGATTACCACAGTAATGCTACGTCTGAAATGTTAAATTAGCTTCATACATAAATATATACCGGATGAAAAGTAATATTCGATTAAATAAAGTAACACCGTATTTCACGCTGGATCCAATGAAAAATATGGACTTGCTTTATACTGAATATCATATGGTTTTTGATGTGCCCCCCAACTCTTGTTTGTTAAATGTTCAGATATCGCATGTTGAATACACCAATGTGCTTTTCGTTTGGTATTTCATCAACAGTTGTTGTTAATTTAAGTATTTATGATGCAGTTTCTTTGTTGTTCTACTTTATTAATATGCACAATGGAAAACAATCTGCTATTAAAGTTAACGTTTATGTGTTGGTTTATATTATACGGACTCTGGAGTTTTGTTTGTAACCAGATGGCTTATGAATATTTTTAACTCAATGCGATTTGTGCCATATTGATATTTAGGCTTAAATCAATTAAAATTAAAAGTTTTAATAAGCCATACCCATAATTCATGTACGTATCTTGCAGATACCCCCCCCCCCATAATTTTTACGTATCTTGCAGATACCCCCCCCCCCCATAATTTTCTAGAGATGTTTTCAAACTGCCGTATAGTGCATTGTTAAATACATGCGGAAGTAATATGCTTTGGTTCGGTATGTTACAGGCCACTTTAATATGTAGAATCTAGAAAATAAACAAATTAAGCTAATTTCTAATCCTCCAAAATCTAAATTTATAGGTAAATTTATAGCCCCTATATTCTTCTTAAAAACGCTTAATAAACTTGTAATTAGCATCGAATGAATGTATTATAAGTTCCAACAAACAGACAAATATACAAAAACACTCAAGCCTACTTGAAATTTGAGGTTTTTTTTATATTTAGTATTAAAAGTTTTTCTAACTGTTGCGAATGCAAGCACGCCTCTAGAGGGAAACTGTGGCACTGTGCACCGCTTCAACCTTCAACTAACCTAATCCGTAGTTAACTAAGTTGTAAATACTGCATTGAATTAAATTCTTCAACCGTATTCCTAACACCTGACTAAACTGAAGCAACTTACTTCGAATTAGTGCAAAACTGGACCACACACGAGTCAACCACGTGTGGATCAAGATCGGAGCTGTCTCTGTGTCTGTGAGCAATGATTAGTTCGTTTAACAGCTGGATGCCATGTACACGTCACTTGAGTTGGAGTTTAGAATATAAAATCGTATTTTTTGTCTTCGGTTCAGAATAGGGGGTGTTTTACAAAACTATTATTATAATTGAGGGCTAAAATGTTATCAGATGTCGAGTTCAGCTACACCCTGTTTGTCATTTTTGGCGTAAATGTTTAGTGAAAGTGCTGAAGTTCCCGTAGCTAATAACCTTATTTTTTGTACCCTTATTTTCTAGTGCTCCGCAATCTTATTTTCTAGCTAATTTCTAGATTCTTAAAAATTCTACAAATTAAAGTGGCCTGGGTGGGTATGTATCATCTACATTAATTTAAGGGAATTAACTATGGCCATGTTCGAGATAACAAATGGATATTTATATAAGCATAAAACAGTTGACAAAGATGTGATTGTTACACTTTGTCGGAAAATGTCCCAGTAGTTACATCGCCTGACCTGCTTTCTCAAATAAGTGTTTGTCGTCTCAGACTTGAACTGAGTAAAGCCTGTATAAAATTTTTCACTATTTGTGTCCCAGACACTGTAAAAGCCTTTGCTGAATTGCCCCGTTATTTTTATTATCTTTTACATTAAAATACTCTGTAGTTGATTTAATAGGTGTAAGAGACCGTATTATTGCTGTATCGGTGTTTTTTAGAGGATCTAAGAGCTATTTCCTCCTTATGTGTACTGTGAAAGGCATAGTTGATGATTCTATGGCAATTCCGTGACGCAAAAGGTGATAGCTACTCTTGAACAGTAGTTACTATGACGACGGTTAACAGCTGATATTCATACGTGTTGATTTTCTTTGTTCTACGGCATCTCTCAGTTCAGTCAGCCAATCAGAGCATTTTTATGGCTCTTGTAGAGAAATTTCATAGAAATCAGGCAATGCTTTATGTGCAGTGTTTACATTCTGTCCTGAGCCAGGAGAGAGCGGCTTGGAAATATTTTGTGCTTTTCTGTTTTTAGCCTAACACTAGTAGACTTAATTATAAGGACATATATCCGTTATCACACTGAATCACTGTGCAACTCAACTAAACAAACCAAATCTGCATGTACCACACTGGTGCATACTTTTATATTGTTATACTGCTATTTACTGTCGGTTCTTCATAATATGGTTGAGGAATTATTATATTTGGAATAACGATAAATAACCCCGAAAACCCAATATTCTTGATATACCGAAGGTAAGAGAGAAAGGTTACATATAACGATTGTGACTTATGTTAAAGTGGTTTGAAGTGAATCTAATGTTATTTGATAGACCCTACATGAGTCGGTCCGTGTTCCTTTTATATGTGGCTAAAATCAGTGAAGATCGGCAGATCAGTGTGCAGTATTGTGCAGCATTGTGTATGAGTGAGTCTGATAACGAAGCATTTCCTAAAGAATGCGCCATATATGTGAATTATAACTAAGCCATATCGTTGTGAGTAGTTTAAGTCATAACTCTGTTTATATAGATAGAGCGCCACGTCCTAAAGGAACTGTTAATATTCCCCGAAGGTGAATAATATTGTCAGAGATTATATAATACTGTCAGTCGAATAATACATTAAGCTTACATAGCAATAAGATTAAGCCGTCGAACCCAATCTCCCGGGTATATCCAGCGGGTGAATGATCGCGCACAGATTGGTTTCGACTAGTGTAGTGAATTAAATACTTGTCATAGGCTAAAAGTGATTTATTATCTAGAAGACATCCTAATTTGGCGGGTTAAACTGCCAAAGGTCTGAAAGCGCGAACAATAACGGATATCGCTTCTTTATTGCAGTAAGCAATAAAGTTGAAAGTACCGGTCAACCGGTAAACCTGAACGGTACATCTGTAGGTCAGTAGGCCCAACTGCCAGAACCGGTACTGCCGTAGGTCCGTAGGTCCAACTGCCAGAACCGGTACTTCTGTAGGTCCGTAGGCCTAACTGTCCTAACCGGTACTTCCCGTATAAGTACATTAGTATTATTCGATTTGATTATTGTATTGATTACTGTCCGCTTTTGGATGAGCTTCGTTCGGCTCACCCGTCCCTTAATTTCAACTCTTTTACGACCTTTTTTGATTCCAACCGCTTGGAGGAGTGCGGTTCATTCTTAGTTAGATGCTTGAACACACTTGAAATAATTTAAAACATATCTCCGTGTAATTAACTTATTAAATTATTTATTTGTATATATATATATATATTAGGTAGTATTAATCATACTTAAATACGCGTTTGAGCCTTTGTTTAAATATTATTTTCTTGGACGATTGTTGCGACTCATAGCCCACTGCCCAATTTCACACAAATTAATTAAAGCTTATATTTGTCCCGGTATTTTGCCTGTCGGTTAATGTACTGTCATTTTAATATTATCCGTCCATTTGGCTATTGTTTTGTTTGTTTTTGTTACATTGTTTTCCGTTGTTACGTCTCTTCTTGTCAGTTGCTTGTGGCTATTTACTGGTAATTTTTATCGTCAATAAACTTAATAATAATAATAATATACCGGTAGGCTGTTTAAGAGATTAGGGACTGTACACCCCTTGTTTCTTTTGGAGTTTACTTATTTCTGTCAGTTTTATTTATTTGTAGGCCAGTATTGAACAGAAGGCGTGTAAGCCTGATCATATTGTACAGACAATTTGTAGGCTGGGCTGTTGTCTGATTGCTGTTAAGTCTGAACGGATTGCAGTGTATGTAGATCACCTGTCCGATAAAGAACGGTTAGGAAGTAGGGGCTGGGGCAGCCAATGCTGTAAGGTAAACCCCCATCTAAAGAATAAGTCGTACTACTGGGTTAGAACGCATACTACCTAATCATTTCGGAGTCTGCATGTCCTGTAGTTTATTTAGGCTTGAGAGTAGTCTGCCATCGTTTAGTCTGTACTTTGTTTGTGTAGTCTGTACAGGTAGCGTATAATATTTACTTAGATAATTTGTAGGCTGGATAGTTGTCTGGCTGTTATTAGGTCTGAACGGATTGCATTGTGTGTAGAGCCTCTGTCCGATAAAGAACGGTTAGGAAGTAGGGGCAGCCAATGCTGTAAGGTAAACCCCCAACTAAAGAATAAGTCGTACTACTGGGTTAGAACGCATACTACCTAATCATTTCGGAGTCTGCATGTCCTGTAGTTTATTTAGGCTTGATAGTAGTCTGTCAGTGTTTGGTCTGCATTTTGTTTGAGTGGTTTGTACGCGTAGCGTAATATTTATTATTCAGAGTTTATGCGATTATTCGCAACATTCATTCCCCAAGTTTGTTCCTACAATAATTGTGTTTGTTATACATACCGCTATAGTTAAATTAACCCCGGT
Source organism: Nemertoderma westbladi (assembly GCA_032718475.1). Taxonomy (NCBI): domain Eukaryota; kingdom Metazoa; phylum Xenacoelomorpha; order Nemertodermatida; family Nemertodermatidae; genus Nemertoderma; species Nemertoderma westbladi. Next base: position 3,203 of record JAUCBJ010006370.1, on the reverse strand, counting down.
ACTACACGGGCTGCTTGGCGTAGGTAAAGACTGGTGATTTTGTGCACCGGTCACTCCAGCAGATGCCGTGGTTCTTTTAGCTGTTCAAGTATATTTAACTACTGATTATATGTTGTACAAGTACTCGTACCTAATTTAGGGTTTAGTGTACAGTGCTTTCCGAAAGTAATTAGTGTAGGCATTATATTTGTGTTGTAAAGTGGTTGATAGGCACGTTCGATTAGCTCTATTAACTTCTAGGTAGGAACACTCCGTGATACATAACGTAGTACCTATAGCGATACGGCTATAGGTCGTCAGGCGGTGGTATTTTCCTATCTGGACCACGCAGTGTATTTTACTACTACTTATTATTTTCAAATACCGCAGTACCCTGTCCGTTGTAATAACCAGTATTCTAACCCTTTGTTAGGCTGGTTTGTAGACTTCTTGTAAAATTACCCTAAAAATTCGTATTTTGTGCTTTTTGTAAATTTTTGTGTTTATTTAGAGATTGTAATCTCACCCGAATTGTACGTAATTTGTAGTATTAAGTAACTTAGGTAAATTAGCATTATTTGTTTTAGTGTCCTATAAGTAACACTTCACTGAAAGCGTACCGCTTTGTGTAGTGATTACCCCCCAGAAATAATAACATTTATTTCAAACACTGACAAAACCCATTAAAACGGGTATATATATATTATAAATCAAATCTAACGATTTATAAATAGTAGGCCTACCATACAACCATTAGGTCTCAATATCAGTTGGATTACTGCTCAAAAAACGGTAATAAAGTAAGTAAAGTAACCAAGTAACCCTAAAATTCAGAAATTCAATTATTTAAAATAATTGATATACCGGTATTTACGATAGGCCTATTATCTTTATTTCTATAAATTTAGGCTGAAACTATACCGGTACTTTATAATTAATTCTAGTCCAGAATTATAATTATATATACTACAAAACTGTAAGCTGTATACCGGTATTCCCGATAGGCCTATTATATATTTATATATATTTGTGCTAAAATTATACCGGTATTCTGTGATAAACCTAGTCTGTAATAATAGTTATATATACTATAAGCATACCGGTATTCTAATATATTATATATATCACGCTACACTGAGTAGCAGTATCGGTAATTAATTACTAGGCTAGCAGTTAATACTGAATTGCTAGACTTGCTTAGACTGTAATATAGCAGTAGGCATTCAACTGTATCCATAAACATGTCTGATACTAAGCAGAACCTGTCAGACAGTTTATTAGATGTAACTATCTGCGACTCAGATAGAGGCGTAGAACCGTCTAGTCGTAAGTTCAGTTCACCTCCCACTGTGAGGAAGGTCATCCCTCCTGTAGTAATAACAGAACCTAGGCTGGTCCAACATCGTAGGTCTATCATAGGCACTCGAGCTCAGGTCAAGCGGGACCAAGAAGCAGCAGAACAGCAACAACCCGCGAGCCAAGAACTTACTTCTCAACGGCCCAACAGCTCCAGTAGTGAGGATACTGTAGAACTGACACCAGAACGCGGAGCAAAGATGATGGATGCGGTTTATTCGGATCCCCTTCTCATCCTTCCTGCAGCCGTACTCACTAGGTTATTGATTGCAGTGGAAGAACACCAGATCGATTGGGCGAGAAGTCAACGATCAACTAAAGATAATTATGCGGGATACACGAGTGAAGAACTGAAGTCTATTGTCGAGTCGCAATGGAACTTCCCCGGACCCGGACTCCCGTTTGATTTATCAGAAGCTGCCTGGGAAGACATACATCGGATGGGAGTAGCCAAAGAAACCATAGATCCCGCTGTGTGGAAGAGGTCCGCAGCCGGATACGCACAGGGATTCTTCAGCTCTATGGAGCGAGTAAAAGGACAACTGTTTCAACAACCACAAGGACCTCAAGAGCAGGGACAACTGCTTTATCAAGTTAGAGAAAGAATTCTACGAATCAGGCTAATATTATCGGCCTTTGAGGAGGCTTCTAAACGAAGGCAAGACACGTCGTTGCAAGTTGCCGTAAAGACTTGGTTTCAAAGGGTGAGTCTCCAGGTTCAAGGAACAGCTCAGTGGAAAGCTCAGCTGGAGGAGCGCTCAACCCATGGAGAATCAACAGACGCTACTTTTTCCCAAGTGGAAAGTGAAGCGACGGCAGAGAAACCGCATAAGAGGGATGCCATTGACATCTATCTGTCAGACTATCAACGTTTTTTAGGTGATGACGAGTTGAGGAGAAGGTTAGAGGGACTTAGCCCTAATAGTGAAGGAACCAAGCTTGTGTTGGATGCCATCGATGTGGAAATGAGGGCTGCGAATCAGGCTAAATTTGATGAACAACTCCGCCTGACACGAGTCCAAGAAGAACAAGTAAAGAAAAAACGTATAGAAGACAGAAAGAAAGCAGCAGTAGCAGCTGCCGAAGCGGAAAGGAAAGCAGCCGAAGAGGAAAGTAAAGCAGCCGAGATGGAAAGAAAAGCGGCAGCGACAGCAGCAGAAGCAAAGGCGGCAGCGGCAGAGGCAAAAGCGGCAGCGACAGCGGCAGAGGCGGAAGCGAAAAGAAAAGCAGCCGAAATGAAAAGAAAAGCGGAAATGGCAGTGGCAGAAGCAGAACGTAGAGCGGCGGAAGAAATCACCCAATTAGAATTGGAAAACATTCAGGAGAATCAAGACTGCATAAATAAACAGTTAACAGCTAGTAATATGCAGATGATGAATCGATCTACTCCCAAAAGACAGGGATATACATCATCTGAGGAAGGCGATACCACCGATACTGAAGGCAAAGGAAATAGATCTCGTCTAAGCAGACGTAAAAGAACATTCCACCGTCAGAAATTGCCTGATTTGCCTCCAGCTGTTAGAAGGCAACTAAATAACACCAACTTAGGTAGTACAGAACCCACAGACCAAACAATTAAAATAGAAAGACTCCCTACTATAGTAGATGAGCCTGAAATAATTAGGCCTGTTCTTGAAATCACCCCTTCGGTGATAGACACACCTGTGCTCCCTGAAACTACCTCTAAATTCCCTCTGCATAGCACTAAGCTACCTGTGCCCCGTAGAACTGCCCAGGAGACAGTTCAGGTCCTGGACCCCGAGCGAAATATTCATGATTTGTCGCCCGTTGTCCCTCGTCCGCCCGCTACAACGTTGGCGACTCCCGCTTCGGCGGTCGAATGGGTGGACGAGAGACGACGGGGG
>JAUCBJ010006369.1:0-23145 GCA_032718475.1 Nemertoderma westbladi | reverse complement strand
GGGGGTGGCTGCCACGAGTTGCACCCCCCCCCCCCCCCACCTCCGCTTAGAAAAAATAATAAAATAATTTAACTTTTTGTGTGCCTATTTCTAGGGTTTTACAGTAAGAAGTCCTAACGGTCTTCTAATAAGTTAATTATAATATTCTTAATATATTATTGATTTTATCAATCATATTATTAATCCTGGTGCGATCAAAGTTTATGTTAAATATAATCTTCTAATAAGTTAAAACATAGCAAAGCAACATCGCTATTGTATGCCATGAACAATAAGTAAGCCTACAAGCTGGTTCTATGTAATGGCAAAAAATTGTGTTATGGAATTAATTAAAAAGTTTATTGATATATGATATAGAAACAGATAGTTGGAGTTGAGTGTGGTTTGAGTGATTGACAGGTTGTTGGAAGTTGTCTGAATCTGTTTGAAGTTGTTGGATCCGATCGGTTGAGATCGGATATAATGGCACTCTGTTGGTAAGCGGGACTATCGGATCCGATCGGTTGAGATCGGATCCGATGGCACTCTGTTGGTAAGGCGGGACTGTCGGATCCGATCGGTTGAGATCGGATCCGATGGCACTCTGTTGGTAAGCGGGACTATCGGATCCGATCGGTTGAGATCGGATCTAATGGCACTCTGTTGGTAAGCGGGACTATCGGATCCGATCGGTTGAGATCGGATCTAATGGCACTCTGTTGGTAAGCGGGACTATCGGATCCGATCGGTTGAGATCGGATCCGATGGCACTCTGTTGGTAAGCGGGACTATCGGATCCGATCGGTTGAGATCGGATTTAATGGCACTCTGTTGGTGAGCGGGACTGTAGTATTAGTAATAGGAATAATATAGCGAAATATGAATAATGTTAATTGCAGTTATTCATTTCAGATTTGGGGTAGAATCTTCGGAAATTCAAAAAGTATAACATTTATATAATGTTAATAGGCAAACAGTTATATAATATCTGAAAGTTGAATAATGGAATAGCGAAGGGTGCCGCCATATGTGCCGACACATGTGCCTACATACAGTAAGTGTCAGCATAGGTGCCGACACATGTACCATCAGAGGTGCCGACCTAGGTGACGATACAGGTAACGGCATATAGGACATAGGTGCCTGTATATAAAATAGCGGAGATATGAACTTTCAACGACGTAGAGGGGAGGCATCGACGCCTAAAATACTAGGGCAGGCTGTTACCATGAACATCACAAGCAAGTGTCTGCGTTAAAAGTTTTATGTTAAAATTGTGAAATTATCATTAAAAAAAATTGAAACAAGTATGATTTTTCTTCCTTTTCCTTTTCAAACAACCTAAATGACAAAATTGACTTTTCCTTTAAATCGGCATTTTTGATTCTAATTTTGTTTGCAAGTAATATTCCAAGATTTTGATCTTATTTACTTTTAAATCCATTAAATGTAACGATTTTAAACAAAAACAGTTATGGTATTGGAATTATGTAACATATTAGGTAGGAAACTTTGTATAGGGATATTGGTTGTTTTAAAAAAATTATTACATTTTTTACAATGTTTACACAAAAAGCATTATAACCCTTAAGAAAAATTCGATTATTAAGTTTTAAAAATATAAATCAAATCTCCGGTTTCCGGGGTTTACTTTATTTCTAATAGTAAAATGAATTACAGTATAAAGGTTGTTTTAAAAAAATTTCTTTATCATGGAGTCTATGCAAAACTGGCATATACAGTTAGGTGGTTTTAAATCGATAAATATCTCAGTTATACGTGGGAATATGGCCTTCTATGTCGTCGGTAATTCGACAAAAACCCCTAAGTCGATTTTTGTAGTTTTGAGAAAAACGAAAAAAACTGAATATTTTAAGAAATCTTGAGTATTGCGATCTAATTTTTGACTAAATATAATCTATAATAGCGTATAATTTGTTTGGGCACATATTTTTAGAGGTAGATCGCATTTTAGACCATTTAATTTGATATCTGTTGTTTTGCCAGATTGTGCAACAAAATAGTTAGGTTAGAACATACAATTAAGGGGGGTTATCTTTAGCATGTGGGGTTTTATCAGATACAGTCTGGCCCATTAAATGACTTATTAGTGGGTCTAAGAGTCCAATAAAGCAAAGCTCTTATATTAGAAACACTGTAATATTACCATTATTTTTATAACTACTACTTCTACTATCAGCATGCTGCATTGTAACTGCATTATTATGTATTGAAACAGGGGGGGAACTCGACGCAAAACCCGCCTTGGCGAATTAATATCCCGCCTCAATGTTAAATTCTCAATTTAGGGAAGGGAGCAGGTTACAGTGGCACGATATTTTAACCAAAACAATAAACTAAACGCAATAGAACAGGTTACAGTTTGATTCTTGAGAGTAATCATCTGTTATCGGCGTCCAATTTCCCCTGGAGAGGGATGAGATGATTTTTATTGCGTCCAGTTTCCCCCCCCCCCCCCCTATCTGTATGTATTACATATATATGAATAATGCTATGCCGGCTTGTCAACAAAATTGCGCTGTCACATCTCCCTACCACCCATGACATTTGCTAGATTATTCGCATCTTCAAGGCCAGTGTTTAGATACGCCTTTAACTGGCGTCCCAAGAAAGGCATGGGCTATCCACCATGTTTATTTATTCGCCAGAGCACAATATTATGCACTGGCTGGTTCTCACGACGAAAGCAATGTCCTGCAAAGCGGAGGCGGTTCAGGTCAAGTGTCAAGCAAAGGAAGACTAATGGATGTTTCCTCCAATCTTGTATAGAGTCTGATTGGAGATGTGTCCATTGTACTTGACACAATGAACCCGGCGCATCATTCTTGTGAAAGTGCCATCCAGAAATTTGGTATCCTCTGCAGTTAGAAGCCAGCATAGACTCCCATATTCGAGTACTGGTCTACTGCTGCTCTAAAGAGAATCGAACCTTTAGATTCCGTTTTATTCCATGGGACAGGCCAGACTCCCTATTTTTATAACTGTTTGCGATGTCAGGATCGTGGTCATCCTGCCACTGCTAGCTGTGGGAAACTAATTTATGTTCACCATCTTCCGTCAGCATTGATTGCTCGTCATTTAACCCGCGATTGATTGCCATAGGATCCGGTAGAGTGTCATACTCAAGATTGATACTATGAGAATCGGTAGGCCTAAGAGATAAAACAATCCCTTCTCAATTATTATTGTCTCAAAACTTTCTACAATTACCGGCTGAAGTCCTGTTCCATCATCATCTCTGATATTGTTGTTGTAAACTTCTAAAACAGATAAATCTCGATTTGTCATTGCTTCACCATGAACATCTTCACTCACTACCGATTGAACATCTCCAGCTTATCTCTATAATCGGACTGCTGCATTGAAACTGGTCATTGAGATGCTGGCTTAACAAAAATATTTTGCTACCACCATGCAATCCACAATTGGCAAACCCAATGCAGGGTGCATTAAGAATGCTATGCCGGCTTATCAACAAAGATTCACCGCCACAACTCCCTATCGCCTATTCGCATCTACAAAACCAGTGTCCTTTAAGAGGCGTCTCACAAAAGTCATGGGCTGCCACCATGCTTATTTTCTCCATGGGGCTGCCAAAGCACAAGATTGTGCACTACACAGGCTGGTCCTCACTGCGAAAACTATCTCTCTTGCAAAGCGGAGGCGGCTTTGTTCAAGTGTCAAGCTTGGGGGAACCAATAAGACACCTCCAATGTTATATAATGTCTGGTTGGAGATGTGTGAGCTTTGTACTTGACACATTGACCCCAACGTACCACCATTCTTGTAAATGTACTATCCAGAGATTTGATGTCCTCAGCAGTTAGAGCCCAGCATGGACTCCCATAGAGGAGTCTGGGACTATTGCTGCTCTAAATAATCGGACCTTAAGTTTCCGATTAATTATCTGTGACTTCCAAATCCTGGAAAGCCTTTTCAAGGCTGCCCATGCCTTTCCCTTACGTATTCGAAGGTCCTCATCTGACTTCCGGATCCATGATCCCAAGTTACAGGAAGGTCCACATGCACAAGCATACCATTATTTGAGCTTATGCACATACGATCAGATATTTCCTGAGGACTTTCAAAATTAACTGTTAAAATTGTGGCCTTCTTGGAGTTAACAAAAAGACCAACACTTGAAGCAGCCTGTTCTAATGAGCTGAGGAGCTACAGTAGCTACACTCACTACCAGTTGAACATCTCCAGTTACTCTCACTACCAGTTGAACATCTCCAGTTACACTCAGTACTGGTTGAACATCGTCAGCTACACTTACTACCGGTTGAACATATCCAGCTACACTCACTACCGGTTGAACATCTCCAGTTACTCTCACTACCAGTTAAGCATCTTCAGTTACACTCAGTACTGGTTAAACATCTTCAGCTACACTCACTACTGGTTGAACATCTTCAGCTGCACTCACTACTAGAGGATATCTACAGTTCTATAAAGTAACTTGTAAATGGACCAGTAGACTTGTAAATAGTCTTGTACTTTGGCAGTCTCATGGAGTGAATAAGCATGGTGGACAGCCCATGACTTTCTGGAGACGCATCTTAAAGGACACTGGCCTTGAATGAAGATGCGGATGATCTAGCAAATGTCATTGGTGATAGGGAATTGTGGCGGCGCAATTTTGTAGACAAGCCGGCACAGCATTCTTAAACTCAGATTTGTAACCAGGAACTCAAATTCGTAAGCGCTACCAGTGGATTGTTTTTTTTATGACCGTTTCTTTACAACCCGTCACTTGTTATTTTTCAGATCTACAGAAAATAAAAGCCCTAAAACTGCTGCTGGTATAACCAACGCACCGTACTCTACCCTGTACCATCAGGGGCGGATCCAGGAATTTAATTTCTATGGTGCGCACAATTTGTGAAGTTTATCTTTTGGTCTAAGGGCGCTGCCCCAGCGGTTTCCGTGGGGTAGAACCCCTGTTGCCCTGGTGAGGGGAAAGGGGACGGACTCACACCCCGGATTATTATTTAGATTTTAATATAAAATTTTCATGCAAAAATTATAAAATGTGTCATTCGATTATCTGATATTTTCTAGCGATTATATTTTTTTTATTATTTTTTTTTTCTATTTATAATACAAACCTTTATTGGACACATCAATAGGGCATGAACATTCAAAGGAGACTGACATGTAACCGCACGGAAACTATATGAAACGTTATACGAAAATTGCAAACAACGACAAAAATCTACTATATTGCAAAGTTTAAATGTGTACATAAGGTAGGGAAGCACCATCCACCACACCAGCACATCACCATTTTCTATGGATTATTCAGGATATTCGATGACTAAAAATATTTTATTTAATTTTAAAAATATTTATTTTATTCCAAAATAGTAACATTACTCAATGCCGTTAGTATTAACATCGAGTTGTTATTTAGCTCTTTAAAACTTTAGAGGAAAGTACAGTATTGTATTGGCCTGTACATTTAGTATTGTATTGGTGTATTATTATGTCGTAATGTCCCGACGGCGAGCTGTAATGTTACGGCGTCGTTGCGGTTACCACGTAAACAATAGGTTTTAATTAATATTAATTGCCAGTCAGAAAGATAGGCCTACTGCATTACCTACCTGTAGCTATTAATAACCAGTAGCTATAAACTATTAACATGGCTCCAAACGCCACCATAAATATAAGCTAACTTTTTTATAACATAATTTATGTCATTTTTACATTTATTTTTTATACAGCAACTAATTTAATTTGTGCAATTTCTATCACTTATAAATATATATACAATAATTTCGTAATGTTACAATTTTGGAATAAAACTACATTCACTTGTTACAAAGTACTTTACAGTGTTCTGATCCTCGTGACTTTATTTGGACTCACTCACTACGTTCGTTCGTGTAAACAAAGCCACTCGGATCATCACACTGTAAAGTGCTACTTTACACACAAGTATGTAAATAGTTATTACTCATTGAACATTTAACGGATTGACAGTTATTAATTCTAGGAGATGAAATAATGATAATTTATTTAAATCATAGGCCTATATATTAAATAATAATTAGTAACAAATTAAGCAGCTTGGTCTAGTGGTGACATTCCTGGGCTTCCATTCAGGAAGTCCTGGTTCGATCCCTAGATGGGGCAGCATTATTTGGGCACGATGCTTTAAATGCAGCTGCCTAGCCCAACCCGGGCTTTCATCCTTGGAAGGGTATACAGACGTTTTGGCCTAGGACGTTTCGGTCCAGGACGTTTCGGCCCGGACATTTCGGCCCGGACGATTCGGCCCGGACGTTTCGGCCCATGACTGTAACCGAACGAAAAGGCCAACTTGTTTGATATGATAATAATTATTCATTAAAATTATTATAATTTCACAATAACATATAAACACTTTATGAAATATCTTTCATGAAATGGTTATTTAATTTATTTCAATCAAAATAAAATAAACATTATGCATGTGGTGCTCTGCCCCATTATGTTTTGCGGCCGAAAAAATGCATGTCAGAACAAAACGTTTGGTACCGAGTACCACATTGCTAATAAACTACTAAAGCGAATCAATTTCACGAACCATTTAGGGCTTTAATCTCGTCTGATCGATATATTTTGGAGATACTTCATTAATTTTAAACATTACTAAATTGATAATTCTTGTAGCTGGACAATGTGTTGCAGCTATGTCTTAATGATCTGCTGAAACAATAACACTCATCTCGATGATAGATGATTTATACCCATAGATAACGACGTAATGCTTTTATTAATACATATTTTATTTCATTTCACATCCACTCTGGTCCTTTTAATACGCATATATTTCCTCTAAATTTAAATTTAATACCCATATATTTCATCTAAATTTAATACGCATATATTTTATCGCATTCTATATGACATCCAGTCTATGTCATAATTATTAGCAATGCTCCTTTAATGGAATATTTCTTATCTATTATATTTTTAAGTCTAACATTAAAATACAGTAATAATTTTAATTCGGTGTATTTTAATGTACTTTATTTATTGACTCACATTTTAAAATACGTATGTTTTTAACTATTACTTTACCTTTATTACTTTACCTATTACCTTTACTATTACTTACTTTTAATTATCTAACTGTATTAACTAAAGTTAATTTATCAGCATATGTTATCGTAGTTCTACGTTACAGTATGGTGTAAATTTATATTAATAAATAATAATAATAATAATATTACATTAGTTATTATTTATAAATATAATGTAGAACTTCGATCTTGACGACTTTCAAACAAGTGTCGGAGCAGCTACTGACAACTCCTCTTGTAACGAACGTAACAACTACAAAACAAATATATTGAATAACTTATTATTAATAGTTTATTTAAGGGAGTAAAGTGAATCTTTGGGCCAAAACGTCCGACAAGCAAATCTTGTATTTCATTTATTGGAACGAAATGTCCTAGGCCAAAACGTCTTAGACCGAAACGTCTGTTACCCCTTGGAAGGTCGGTAAGTGGGAACCAAGGCAACTTGGGAAATATACTGGAAGATCACCCATGGTGGTGAACAGGCATTCCTTTAACAGGCATTCACCACCATTTTGGTGTAAAGTCCTTTGTCCAATCATCTTGGAGCTATTGTGTTAAGGTTAGGAGGCAAGGTCTTTTCTTCCGTTCAATTAATGTGGTTCTGAGCTTGGCTGGCTGCCACACATAAGTGTATGATGAGGAAGGTGCTTGCTACCAAACCAATGTAGCGCCTTGGATAAGATATATGACCAGACATTTAGCCAATCTCTGGAGGGTTTGTAGAGGTAGCCTCCTTCGCTCCTGGCTATATTATTGAGGTTTGGGCATTGGAGACAACACGGTGAACTTCAAAGAATTCCCTTTCCCTCCCAGTAGTAGCTAGTAGTTCACAAATATAATTGGTTTGGCTTGCAGAGACCCGACCCACCAAATATAACAGCAATATACTTTACAAATGGCCCCATGGTTGATGCTTTACCATTACATGGGTTGTTAGTGGTCTTTCAGTTCAGGTAAAGCAAGGCCATGTTTCTAGCTCTACAATGTATAGCCAGCCCATAACTCCATACTGCTGATCTACAGTATTACGCCAAGGTGATACCCCCCTACATGGAGCGCGCCCTTGGGAAGGTTTACAGCGATTTTATATTGTGGATGATGGTATGGATATGGAAGTTGTGAATGTGGATTCCGCTTGGGGTTATCGAGTGTTGACGGACCTTGTATGTTTTATCGTAACTATCAATAATAAATCTAAAACAATGTATTTTTAGAAATTTTACTCTTTTTATTTTCCTTCTCAAAAATTCTATGGTGCGCGGCGCCACGCGCCCCTATTGTGGATCCGCGGCTGTGTACCATGGCCTATATACAGATATAGGCCTATACAGTACGTTCCCTACTGGAAGACTCTGATACTGCAGTACTGTGTGTGTTGTGTACCTCTGTACCTGTACCTTTCATTATACACTTCAGCACTTACTTCAGTACTTACAACCAAAATTGCAAAATGAGTGGCCCTTCGGAAGTAGAGCAGAGCGACGAATTTACCCCGTTACTCAAGGGAGATGTGACGTCACGGAAGATGAGAAATGTTTTGGGGAACGCTATGTGCGACAACCAATCGGACGTAGCCAAGAAACACCGCATCGCGTACCACAGCGATCCTTCCGGACAGAACTCACGTCGCCATTCGGCAGCCGATCTCGCCTCCATCCAACGCTACCGCTACTACAACCGACTAACTGACACCGCGAGCGGACGCCGCCTCGTGATGCCAGACCATGTGATCCCGAGGGAACCCCTCACCATTATGCTGAACCTCGCAACCGTGCCGGGGACTCAGAGCGCTGTCGTTACCATATTCGCTCTGTGGTCTACGATGTTAGGAACCTCCACTCTCAGCCTCCCTTGGGCTGTAGGACAGGCAGGCTTTGCTACCGGTATAGTTATAACAGTACTAACCGCCGGACTGACTTTCTATACTGCCAATATTGTTCTTAAATCGACATCATCCTTGAAGAGTGATAAATTGTCAGTTACTACTGATACAGAAGACAATCTTATCGATTTCTCAGACGTTTGCCGCAAATACATGGGCCCTGCAGGCGAAGGTGCCTCTATAGTTTTCTCTCTTCTTGCCGTTGTAGGTGCGATTTCAGCTTACTGGGTGCTAATGTCCAACTTTCTGTACAACATGGTCGTTTTCTCTTACAAATCTGTTGTAACCGGAGGTTCTAATATCCATGAGATCAACCAATGGTCGGATTCCTATTGCCCGGCAACCGACACTGGCAACTCTACTGTTAACTACACTTCTGCTCCTTTCATGTGGAGTAATCCATCCGATGATATTGACCCATCGGCAAGGGAATTCGCCAAAATATGGTCCAACCCCGAGACAGTACCCTTTTTCTTAATCCTTTTAATATTCCCCGTTGTGAACCTTAAGTCTCCGACTTTCTTCACTAAATTTAACTCCCTTGGTACTGTCGCCATCATCTACATCATCCTATTAATAACCATTAAGGCTATTTTCTGGGGACTTAACTTCTCATATGACATGTCTGGCTCTCCCCAGAATGTTCCCGAAATTACCCCAACCTTCACCGTTCTCACGGGAATCCTGTCCTTGGGGTTCTTCACTCACAACTGTGTCATCTCGATAGCACGTAACCAACGCAACCCGGAGAACAACTCCAGAGACTTGTTCATTGCCTATCTCCTCGGCGCTCTCACCTACATATATGTCGGCAGTGTCTTCTACGTAACATTCCCAGAACAGAAGTGGTGCATCACATCTAACTTCCTTGATAATTTCCTACCTTCTGACATCCTCGCCTTTATAGCTCGACTGTGTCTTCTCTTCCAGATGTTTACTGTCTTCCCACTTCTCCTATACATCTTCAGGATTCAGTTCTTCTACGCTGTGTTTAAGAGTATCTACCCGAGCATGGTCCACGTTATTGTGCTTAACGTCATCCTCATTGGTTTTTGCTGTACTATAGCTCGATTTGTCCCGGATATTGGGACCATCATCAGGTTCTCTGGGGCGTTCTGCGGGCTCGCCTATGTCGCTACACTTCCTTGTCTAGTCTACATTCTAGAAGAACGGGAGAAAGGTACTTTGTCTCCATTCAAACTAATAATTCACTCTTTTATTATTCTGATTGGACTTGGTAACTTTGTCGCCCAGTTTTTCATTTGAAGTTAATTTATTGTATTTTATGATTTTATTGAGCAAAATGGTGCTTTTATTTAGTAAACAAGATTCTGTGTGTAACTTATTTATTTATATCTTATATTACAATCCTAGCGTATTAATCGTATGTTCTTGTTCTTCATGCTCATATTTATGTGTTTGTGCCGTATTGTGCCTTATTTCGAAATATTAAGATATACCTTTACCCTACACGTCATATTTATTTATATTACATTAAGTATTCATAAACCTATACAGGGATTTTTGGCGTCTTAGCCTACTTCATTCAGGGGAGAGTAGATGATCGTGTCAACTGAACTTCTGAGGGACAAGGGGTAATATTTGGCACGTGAAAAAGACAAAAACACACAAAATTATAGTAATATATAATAATAATAGTTTATAAATAATTTTTCGCAATAATTTACGGTCGTTGTTCAAGAAATGACCCATCATTGACGACATTTTCAGTTTCCTCCATTCCTGCAACTATTAGAACCATTTAACTTTCGAAATATGTGGATCTTATAACTTATATTATAAACGCGATCACAGCATATAAATTCCACCATTTCAATATAAATATTTTTACCTTTTATTTTCATTTTAAAACGTCACCATGATAAACCCCATTTTTATTTCGACATTCAATAACTGGAGAACGGATTAATGTAATTTGGGGCAGGAAACGGATGGTATAAGTATGATTTTCGAACGTTTTAATCAGCATGTCCATCCCACCGCCCAGAAGTGTAGAAGAAAATGTCAAAATTTATACTTCTACGCCAACCCCCCCCCCCCCCCCCCCCCAGACAGATAACCACCGCGCGCAACCCAAATCGCCCACTGCAAACAGTTGCCCAAGTCACTAAGATACTAAAGTGTGTGACAGTGACCCGTGGCGGATTTATTGCGTAGTAGCGCTGGTTCAACCCCTACGTGAGTGAAGTCCTTCCAATTTTTTTAATGCATCAAATTCTACAAAAAGTAATAATATTTTACATCTGAAAATATCAAAGACCCGGCCTTTTGTTTTGTACATACATTTGTATCTCTATCACAGCTATGCATGAAAAGCTTTTCGGATTCAGAGATAATTTTATACATTGCGGTGGAAAAACATTAGCTTCTACTACTCGAGGAGTTCTTTTTGGCCCTGGATACCGTGGCGTGTCACAGCGCTGTGAGCTAAACAATCGCGCAGACGTAGTAATATGTTAAAGCAGAGGGGAAAAAATAATACAGAAATTAATAATTCGAATGCCACGGTTTATTTATAATTTAAATAAGTCGTACAGTCTGTTGTAAACTTAATATAAACGAAAATATCACACAAAAACCTTAAAGCTAACCAGAACCAATATGGCAATAAAAAAACTAAGTACAAAATACTAATAATACTAGTACACAACAAAAATATATTGGAAGAGTTTATCACCACACCAGTAAGGAAATTACACAGGTTTTTAAGTAAAACACACAAAATACTGCAGAAAAACCGCAAATCAAAAATAACATATAATTTGTTTTTATTAAATCCATTTTATTTTGATTGGAACCCGGATAGATCGATTTAAAAGGTGAACAAAATAATCAATTTGTGCAGAAAATATCAGCAAATATTATTGTGTACCTATTAATTCAGTAGAAGCCGTGTATTCGTTAATGTTTAATCACAAAGTCAGTAATAAGAGGCAGCAGAACCTGTCAGTCACCAGTGAACAATTACAATCAATATCGAACTCCTAAATAATTAATTATTTTAGATATTAGGTCTAAAGGAACCTGGTGCTATTCTGATATTATTTGTAGTCCCGCCGGTGGGATACAATAATTATATTTATGGTATTTAGTTGTATGTGGGATATGCCGGAAATCTATAAGTGACTCTGAATTCAACGTAGGTAATATTTTCGTAACATAATCTTTGAAAATTTATTGTTTGAAAATTTATTGAAAATTATGGAAAATTTCATCTTTCCAAGTTCCAATCATAATTATAAATAAATTATTATTAATAAAGGTCGTGTAGTTCTGTGTAGTATAAACCGAATTATTGTATTATAATGATAAAGGTATCCGGTCTGTGTTGGACTATATCTTGTTTACAGGTTGCCGAAAACGGAAGTATCTCAAATACAACGGAATTTATTGAATACAAAGGAGAACCAACTAATTTGGTCTAAATTACAACATAAATAATGCACCAGAATAAAACTCACCGCAAACCACAATTAAAATTACCTACAAACACCACATAAATAATATAAACAAAAACAATTAAATTCAAAACAACCATTAGTGACTTCGAGCAACACGTGAAACAAATCACGACAGATAGATATCATTGCAAATAATAAATAAATAAAGATAAATAGAACTCGTGAGTTGTAATTATTACCGTATTGACGACGTATAATTATTTCGGAATGACATCCATTAAACCGCTGGTTAATCTTTAATTATTTACAAAGTGTTCAATCGCCAAATCCCAATTAGGGATCAACCCATTTACTTTTGTGGCTTTCAATACGTTTGATGGAGTTTATTATGCATTTGAATTAAGATTTAGCTCATGTGGAAGTAAACAGACTTGGTCTAATAGTTTCTCAATTCGGACTGCGACAGCAGTAACGGCTAATCAGACAAACAGACTGCACCATTCACCAAACACTAATTATATACACGGATGGCATCGCTCACTATAGTAACGAGGCTCGTCCACAATATATACCAAAAAACAACAAGATCTTAAAACTCAGAACAACGACAACTTAAAACTACTCAACGCATCGGAAACAAAACGCGACGGAAATAAAAAAAATGTTCAGTTCGTTGGATTCGATTAGTAACAAAAATAGAATTATATTTTAAAGTCGATAACGTAAGTCGTCACCACGGCGAACCTGGATAAAGTTAATATCTGGAAGAAAGTCCCACCGATAATATTTATAGGTGTAAACAATCCAGGACTATAATTGACCTGACAAATCTTTATAAACTGGCACCTAAAAAATGTTCCTATCGTCCTTTACTCCACTTTGGACTAAAAATTTACCCAAAATAAAGAGCCGACAGCTATTAATTAGAGTCGGCCGAGTTTATAAACCTACTCTAATTACAATAACGAACGACAAGAAAAAATAGTAAAGAGACATTTCAAATAAATAAATAAGAAATAAAATATAATTAAGAATATAAATGTTTGATATGAAAGTTCGTATTAAATATTAATCATAGACTTTGTGGGTCTGCAAACGTCCCAATCCGAAACCCATCACCGAGTTAGTAGTCAAATATAGTAACAAACAAAACCGATGTAATAGTCAAATAAAGTAACAAACGAAACCGATTTAGTAGTCAAATAAAGTAACAAACGAAACCGATTTAGTAGTCAAATAAAGTAACAAACGAAACCGATTTAGTAGTCAAATAAAGTAACAAACGAAACCGATTTAGTAGTCAAATAAAGTAACAAACAAAACCGATTTAGTAGTCAAATAAAGTAACAAACAAAACCGATTTAGTAGTCAAATAAAGTAACAAACGAAACCGATTTAGTAGTTAAATAAAGTAACAAACGAAACCGATTTAGTAGTCAAATAAAGTAACAAACAAAACCGATTTAGTAGTCAAATAAAGTAACAAACGAAACCGATTTAGTAGTCAAATAAAGTAACAAACGAAACCGATTTAGTAGTCAAATAAAGTAACAAACGAAACCGATTTAGTAGTCAAATAAAGTAACAAACGAAACCGATTTAGTAGTCAAATAAAGTAACAAACAAAACCGATTTAGTAGTCAAATAAAGTAACAAACAAAACCGATTTAGTAGTCAAATAAAGTAACAAACGAAACCGATTTAGTAGTTAAATAAAGTAACAAACGAAACCGATTTAGTAGTCAAATAAAGTAACAAACAAAACCGATTTAGTAGTCAAATAAAGTAACAAACGAAACCGATTTAGTAGTCAAATAAAGTAACAAACGAAACCGATTTAGTAGTTAAATAAAGTATCAAACGAAACCGATTTAGTAGTCAAATAAAGTAACAAACGAAACCGATTTAGTAGTCAAATAAAGTAACAAACGAAACCGATTTAGTAGTCAAATAAAGTAACAAACGAAACCGATTTAGTAGTCAAATAAAGTAACAAACGAAACCGATTTAGTAGTCAAATAAAGTAACAAACAAAACCGATTTAGTAGTCAAATAAAGTAACAAACAAAACCGATTTAGTAGTCAAATAAAGTAACAAACGAAACCGATTTAGTAGTTAAATAAAGTAACAAACGAAACCGATTTAGTAGTCAAATAAAGTAACAAACGAAACCGATTTAGTAGTCAAATAAAGTAACAAACAAAACCGATTTAGTAGTCAAATAAAGTAACAAACAAAACCGATTTAGTAGTCAAATAAAGTAACAAACGAAACCGATTTAGTAGTTAAATAAAGTAACAAACGAAACCGATTTAGTAGTCAAATAAAGTAACAAACAAAACCGATTTAGTAGTCAAATAAAGTAACAAACGAAACCGATTTAGTAGTTAAATAAAGTAACAAACGAAACCGATTTAGTAGTCAAATAAAGTAACAAACAAAACCGATTTAGTAGTCAAATAAAGTAACAAACGAAACCGATTTAGTAGTCAAATAAAGTAACAAACGAAACCGATTTAGTAGTTAAATAAAGTATCAAACGAAACCGATTTAGTAGTCAAATAAAGTAACAAACGAAACCGATTTAGTAGTCAAATAAAGTAACAAACGAAACCGATTTAGTAGTCAAATAAAGTAACAAACGAAACCGATTTAGTAGTCAAATAAAGTAACAAACGAAACCGATTTAGTAGTCAAATAAAGTAACAAACAAAACCGATTTAGTAGTCAAATAAAGTAACAAACAAAACCGATTTAGTAGTCAAATAAAGTAACAAACGAAACCGATTTAGTAGTTAAATAAAGTAACAAACGAAACCGATTTAGTAGTCAAATAAAGTAACAAACAAAACCGATTTAGTAGTCAAATAAAGTAACAAACGAAACCGATTTAGTAGTCAAATAAAGTAACAAACGAAACCGATTTAGTAGTTAAATAAAGTATCAAACGAAACCGATTTAGTAGTCAAATAAAGTAACAAACGAAACCGATTTAGTAGTCAAATAAAGTAACAAACGAAACCGATTTAGTAGTTAAATAAAGTAACAAACGAAACCGATTTAGTAGTCAAATAAAGTAACAAACAAAACCGATTTAGTAGTCAAATAAAGTAACAAACAAAACCGATTTAGTAGTCAAATAAAGTAACAAACGAAACCGATTTAGTAGTCAAATAAAGTAACAAACGAAACCGATTTAGTAGTTAAATAATGTAACAAACGAAACCGATTTAGTAGTCAAATAAAGTAACAAACAAAACCGATTTAGTAGTCAAATAAAGTAACAAACAAAACCGATTTAGTAGTCAAATAAAGTAACAAACGAAACCGATTTAGTAGTCAAATAAAGTAACAAACAAAACCGATTTAGTAGTCAAATAAAGTAACAAACAAAACCGATTTAGTAGTCAAATAAAGTAACAAACAAAACCGATTTAGTAGTCAAATAAAGTAACAAACGAAACCGATTTAGTAGTCAAATAAAGTAACAAACAAAACCGATTTAGTAGTCAAATAAAGTAACAAACGAAACCGATTTAGTAGTCAAATAAAGTAACAAACAAAACCGATTTAGTAGTCAAATAAAGTAACAAACGAAACCGATTTAGTAGTCAAATAAAGTAACAAACAAAACCGATTTAGTAGTCAAATAAAGTAACAAACGAAACCGATTTAGTAGTCAAATAAAGTAACAAACGAAACCGATTTAGTAGTCATATTAAGTAACAAACGAAACCGATTTAGTAGTCAAATAAAGTAACAAACGAAACCGATTTAGTAGTCAAATAAAGTAACAAACGAAACCGATTTAGTAGTTAAATAAAGTAACAAACGAAACCGATTTAGTAGTCAAATAAAGTAACAAACAAAACCGATTTAGTAGTCAAATAAAGTAACAAACGAAACCGATTTAGTAGTCAAATAAAGTAACAAACAAAACCGATTTAGTAGTTAAATAAAGTAACAAACGAAACCGATTTAGTAGTCAAATAAAGTAACAAACGAAACCGATTTAGTAGTCATATTAAGTAACAAACGAAACCGATTTAGTAGTCAAATAAAGTAACAAACGAAACCGATTTAGTAGTCAAATAAAGTAACAAACAAAACCGATTTAGTAGTCAAATAAAGTAACAAACGAAACCGATTTAGTAGTCAAATAAAGTAACAAACAAAACCGATTTAGTAGTCAAATAAAGTAACAAACGAAACCGATTTAGTAGTCAAATAAAGTAACAAACGAAACCGATTTAGTAGTCATATTAAGTAACAAACGAAACCGATTTAGTAGTCAAATAAAGTAACAAACGAAACCGATTTAGTAGTCAAATAAAGTAACAAACGAAACCGATTTAGTAGTCATATAAAGTAACAAACGAAACCGATTTAGTAGTCAAATAAAGTAACAAACGAAACCGATTTAGTAGTCATATAAAGTAACAAACGAAACCGATTTAGTAGTCAAATAAAGTAACAAACGAAACCGATTTAGCTACGGTGTCCGTCCGTGGTCACAGAGTCAGCCAATCATATAAGTCAACAATAATCAACCAATCAAAAAAGAAGTGAAATTCATTCTGATACACCGTCAAGGTCAGCGGAGATAGCCAATCAGAAACAACCTGAAAAAGAGTAATCCAATCACATGCGACGTCGCCCTGCCTTCAGCGATCCGCTCGGGAAGTTCCTCACACTCGCCTCTCGAGCTCGCGGGGTCTCGTAGCGCACGGAGACCACGGAATCCTCTACGCTGTCCTCGTCGGTTCGGTAGACGACGGGGTCCTCGGGCGGAGTGGCCATGAGATCGCCGGTCGTCGGCTGTCCGCGGGTTACGTTCAGCATCCGCGCGTCTACGACCTCGCAATCGATCTGCATCAACGTGATGGTCTCCTCCTCCAGTCCCTCGTCGCTCTCGGCCGGCATCACGACGCTCATCTTGGGCCGCGCCGTCCGGTTCAACTGCTTTGCCGGGAGCAACCAGTGGTCCCGGTTGAAGGAAACTATGTAGAAAGTGTCGTCCCGCGGCTGGAAGGAGCCCATAAAGTCGGAGTAGATGGAGTCCCAAGGCGGGGAGCGGCGCGAGGGGTCTCGGTACAGCGTGAGGGAGTTGGAGCCGACCACACGGTCGGGGTCGGTCCAACCGCCGCCGTCCGGGACCGGGGCCCACTCGTCGGGGTGCCTTACCCAACCGTCGGCGCGTCGGACCCAGCCGTCGGACCCCTTGGTATCCGCCCCGTCGTGTCGTCTCGCCCAGCCCGCCAACTCCCGACTGAGTCGCCGACTTTCCGTCAGGTTGGCCGGACAGTTGCCGATGTAGCCGAGTTGGAGCGCGGTGTTGTTGTTGGAGTCGGGAGCAGCGGAGAGGAGAGAACGACCGGTGGAGGGAGCCACGGAGAGGAGTTGGGAGGAACCCGGGATTACGGACGAGGAGTAGAAGAAACCGACGGAGGAGACGTTGAAAAGGAAGAGGAGAGTGACAGCGAGGATGCAGATCCTTCGAGTTGAGTTTCCGAGTCGGGAGGACGGCGAACTCAGTTGCAGTCGGATGTTCTCGGCTTCCAGCAACTCAACTCTCTCGCTTAGCATCAATTTCTCAGACTCGAGTTGAGCGACTCTCTCCTCCAGACTATCTAGGTACTCCTTGCGTCGCAACCGCGACTGGAAGGCAGACTCGCGGTTCTTTATCATCCGCTGATGGCGTTTCCACGATTTCATATCCTCATCCTGGAGACCCCGCGGTCTCGACTGCTGTTTAGGGGCGGCCCGTGGAACTTTTCCTTTCTCTTTTCCGTAGATGCTGGGTTTGATATCGAGGCTTCCCTGCGAGGGAAGGAAAGTAATCGGGGTGGTTTGGGAGTCGGGAAGAGAGACGAGTTTGCCAAGAACCGAACCCGAGTCCTGATCGATAAACATGTAGGACTGGTTGTTTAGCGTCGGTGGCTGGGAGTAATACTGGCAGGCCGAGGGCGCATTCTCGTATTTAATATCGATGTTCGGCAGGGGGTTGAAGAATTGGTACCCGGAAGTAGTGAGGCCTATCGATGTCGTTGGCTGTGGGGATGCCGTGCTGGGGAGGAAAACTCCAGGTTTCGCTACGGGGTTAACGGCAGCAGTTGCGCGGGAGTTGGGGGCACTGAACGCGGATGTGGGAGGTCTGGAGCCAACGACTGGCGGTACTGCGGTGTGCGATGCGTTGCGTGGACCCAGAATGGACGGAGTGTGCGGAGGAGAGTCAAGAAAGTCAGGGGAGCTAAGGTTGAAACTGCTGTACTCCCAATCGGGTAACGTAATGGGATCATCGTATTCCAAATCCGTAGAGTCTAAGAGCACGAGGCGTTCCTTAGCGGACTCAGTAGTTGTGTCCGATGAGTTGGAACCCGAGTACATCCCCATAAGACCCTCCCAATCTTCGCCGTTCAACATATTGTTCGCGCAATATTCGAGGTCGGCCTCGGACAGAAGCGCGTCCATGGCCATTATGAATGCTGATCGTACCAACAGACCAGGACAGCAGGGCGGGGTTGCGGTGCGGTTGTCAGTAGTTCACCCTAGTTCAGTACCGTAGTTGTCGTATCCTTGTATCGAATGTCTGAATGTGGAATGTCAATGCAGCAATGTGAAGTTGTAGGCCTATCGATGTTTTACGATGGCCAGTCTTGGTAACATAAACACTCATAGGCCTACCAGCATACTGTCATATCAAATCAATTGTAACTTAATTTATACTCCCGGTACCGGTCTGCCGGTATCGCAATATTACCTTCTGACCTTGTTATTTAATTAATTTTTAAATTGTAATCGTGTAAATTGTAATGTATAATTAATTATAAGGACCGGCGACCGGGTGGGTAGGCGGAGGCCTACTGTAAATATAAAAGGTATACAAAATACGTATGTCTGTCAGTCCCCGAAATAGTACTGTAATAAAAATAATTTTAAAATAGTAAAATACTATAGAAAATATCTTCGGGAATGCTACTGTATTTGTGGGGCGAGCCACGAAGTAAGGTGAGCTAGTGTATTAGTAGGCCTGCCATGTTTCCATTTGTTGACCTGTCGATCTGTCTTTCAGAATGTTTGAAGATTAATAACTCGGCCAATCTTCAATGAAATTTAACCAAACTTGGTACACACTCTGCCTCAAGTTTCGATATTACTCAAGTAGAATTTGCGTGTGTGGCTCCAAGAAGCTAAAGATAAAAGCAGTTTATTTGTTAAATATGATTATTAATTGCGGTAAAATCCATTGCGGTTCACTGCGACCTTCACCTGGCAGCAAGGGTACAGGGCATGACCCAGCAGATGAGCTGCAACAGCCAATGGTGGGTCATGTGCGCCAGAGTAGATATGGGTGATGGGGCCTCATATCTGACTCCATTGCGACGCCCACCCTGTGGAATGGCAAACCAGGGTGTGGTATTTGCCCCGAGAGCTGACTCGGCAAAAAAGCACCCCCCAACCCCCACTATGGATTACATTAGCAATGCGGAGGTCCGGCCACTAGAGGCCAGTGGAATTACCGGACACAATCGGCCTCACAGGCGTCAGTTAACTCATGACCGGCTGCCTGTCTCACCCCCTACTGGAGAGAGAGCAGCCAAAAATTCCTTGAGTCCCTTTCCTGATGACCTTTCTGACCCAAACCCTGGGTCACCAGGGAGGCCAGATTGTGATGGGGAGAGGGATTCTGGAGTTGGAGGCAACTCTCATGTTCCACCCCGACCAACAAAGCCATTGGTGAATCTGAGGCAAGTCACTAGACTAGCCTCAGTAAACACCCTAACACTCGGGTCCCCAATGCGACAAGGTGAGCTGACTGCCTTGGCAGATAAACTTTCTCTTAGCGCAGTGGGTGTTCAAGAGCACCGAATGCAGACTGGACAGACTGATGAGGTTCTGATTAAGGACATGGGGGCGGTTGGCGACTCGCCCTCGCGTCAGCAGATGATAGTCGCAATGGTGGAATTGGTCTATTGATGAATCCAACTGCACATGCAGCATTGGACAAAATAGACCAAATCTCAAACCGCATCATCCGTTGCCACTTCTCATGTTCTGGAAGACTGGTTAAGAAGTTTCCTAAGGTGGTTCTGATTGTCAGAACCATTTGAAGTGTTATGGGGCGTCCTCCAAGGAGACACACTTGTACCATTCTTGTTCGTTATTGTGGTTGACTATGTTCTACGCATGTCCTTAGATCATCATAATGATGATGGGGTGATGATAACTCCACCTACTGGCTCCAGAAGTCGAGGAAATCCTGCCAAGTACCTAACTGATCTAGACTTTGCTGATGACTTAGGAGTACTCTCAGAATCATTAGAGGGAGCCCAACGGCTCCTCAGCTCATTAGAACATGCTGCTTCTAGTGTTGGTCTTTTTATTAACTCCAGAAAGACCAAAATTTTGACAGTTAACTTTGAAGTCCTCAGCAAGTCTCTGATCGGATGAGCATAAGCTCAAAGGATGGTATGCTTGAGCATGTGGACGACTTCTGTTACCTGGGATCATGGATCCGGAACTCAAGTGAGGACCTTCGAATACGTAAAGGAAAGGCATGGGCAGCCTTGAATAGGATTTCCAGGATTTGGAAGTCACCGAGAATTAATCGGAAACTTAAAGTCCGATTATTTAGAGCAGCAGTAGTTCCAGTACTCCTCTACGGGAGTTCATGCTGGGCTCTAACTGCTGAGGACACCAAATCTCTGGATGGCACATTCACAAGAATGCTACGCCGGGTTCATTGTGTCAAGTACAATGCACACATCTCCAACCAGACACTATATAACATTGGAGGTGTCTCATTGGTTCCCCCAAGCTTGACACTAGAACAAAATCGCTTCCGCTTTGCAGGACATTGCTTTCGCCGTGAGGACCAGCCAGTGCATAATCTTGTACTTTGGCAGCCTCATGGAGTGAATAAGCATGGTGGACAGCCCATGACTTTCTTGAGACGCATCTTAAAGGACACTGGCCTTGAAGATGCGGATGATCTAGCAAATGTCATGGGTGATAGGGAGTTGTGGCGGTGCAATTTTGTTGACAAGCCGGCACAGCATTCTTAAAAATGCAGCTGCAATGCAGCATGCCGATCCTAGTAGTATTGTAGAGCGAGAGGAGCTTGCTTGGAAATGCTTGGAATGAGATATTAAAATTATGGGAATTTAAAGGGGGGTAAGTTTTAATATTTTTGACAAATTGGGTCGCCTACTAATATATCTTACTTAAAACTATAAAATACAAAAATTATATACCCGTCACCAATCTCACGGGGTATCATCAGTACCCTCTGTGCTTTTGGGTTGGGGTGTAGATTAAAAGGGTAGTTGAAAGGGAGAAACTCTGTCCCGCTTCTTTGATTTATTGGCGGTTTGGTTAAATTTCTTAAATATCGATTTTGTGATATATAATCGCTCAATTTTATTTTGTGTCTGAATAACTGTCAAAATCACTTATGTATTGTACGTTGTAAACTCTACTCATAAACAGTTACCAACAACAATACACCTCGATCTATTAAGGAAAACGTCTACAATACATAACTGAACTACCCTACTCGTGCGTTTTATTTGACAGGCAGTGGAAGTTCCTAACAGCCTAAAGTAGATTAGAAACTGCACTGCAAGACTGGGATAGGCTACCAAACACTGGTATGTACTAAAAGGTAGAACGATCTATAACGGGCTATAACTTCCTATAACAAGCTATAACCACCTATAACAGTACAACGAGCTATAATCTGAAAATTTACAATAAAAAAACATATTTTAGAATGGATTTATTTTCCTAGTCAGTAATTTAATTAGGCAATTTGGATTTTTAGTCCATAATGCTTTACATCTTTGTGGTATCACGAAATCAGTCATTACTGCATTAGTCAGCATGCCACTACTGCATTAACTGACTACAGAACTATCAGACAGTGTGCAGCAGTGGAGAGGTCTCCCATATCTCTGTCTATCCTCCATCCTGCTACCCGCTGTCAACTTCTGGTCGATATAGAATACAGGAATATAGTGAGCAACATATAGGCCAATAAAAAAAAACTTACCAGTATCAATTAGGCATGCAGATAGGCCTACCCTAATTTTTAACCTGCGGTATTTTTCAGACCACCGTGTTAATCCAAAAGTTAAACACACCCAAGGGGGGTTTTTTAATGTAAATTTTCATATTATAGTTCGTTATAGGTGGTTATAGCTTGTTTATAGAAATTTATAGCCCGTTATAGATCGCTATATAGCCCGTTATAGATCGTTCTACCTTTTAGTACATACCACCAAACACTACGTTACTGTGTTAAGTTGGGCACTACTGTCGGACCGCTGTAGGCCTACTAAGAAGAGTAAAATCCCTATTGGCAATTGGCTATTGGCAAAGCTGTATTTGTTCGAGTTCGACCGATGGATAGATCTCGTAGATGGTTTCAATGCAATTACTGCGGCCATTCGTATAATAATTATATACAACATTATTTAAACGAATGCCATAATCTTCCAAAGCACTACAGCTGCGACCTTAGCCCCACATGCAATCAATGTGGACAAGTATTTTCATCCAATTGGTACGTTAGGAATCATATGGAAACTGTACATGGAAATGTCAAATATGAGTGTATCGCGTGCAATAAATCATATTCAAGGGAAAATCACCTTAAGACGCACATAAGGAGCATTCACGAAGGGGTTATATTCGAATGCTCCGAATGTGATAAGACATTTACCTTAATTACCTCCTTTACGAGGCATACTAAATCAGTCCATG
>JAUCBJ010006368.1:0-29116 GCA_032718475.1 Nemertoderma westbladi | reverse complement strand
ATCGCGATTTAATCAATTTATAGCACAGCTTCTACTAAATAAAGTGGATAGGGCTGCTAAGGAGGTTGGATTGCATATAAATGCTACCAAGACCCGAATTCATGACCTTTAATGTTGATGGAAACTCGACAACAATTGATAATAATCAACTGAGGAAGGTTGACGACTTCCAGTTCCTTGGATCATGGATAGAGACTAGCAAAAAAGACATAGAAGTTAGGAAAGCAAAGGCTTGGGTAGCTCTATCAAAAATGGATACCATCTGGAAATCAGATCTCTCCCAGGCACCTGAAGACTAAGTTCTTTCGAGCCACAGTGGAAAGTGTAATTTTTATACGGGGGTGAGACCTGGACACAGACTAAATCACTTGAACAACGAATTGATGGTTGCTACACAGATCTACTTTTCTGACAACCAACTCATGGAAAGCGTAGTCGTGGACGACCGCCATAACATATATAGATCAACTTGAAAGGGATACTGAACTTGGGAGAAACGAAATTGCGACAACTATGGAGAATCGGGAAGCCTGGAAGGATCTCATTTCCACTGTCCGAGTTCGCTCGACCTACAACTACTACTACTAGGATCGACATGCTGCATTGTAGCTGAATTTTTAAGAATGCTGTGCCGGCTTGTCGACAAAATTGCGCCGCCACAACTCCCTATTTCCATTTGCTAGATCATCCGCATCTTCAAGACTCTCGACCTAGTAGTAGTAGTAATTAATTTAATCGCGATTTAAATAACAGAATTATAATGAAGAAAACAAATATCGAATAAAAATACCAAATGTATGCCATACAGTGCGACATTATTTCTCAGTATGTCCCTACGCCATATCCCTGCAAACATGGTACGTTAAATTTACGTTAATATAGGTGTGGATTAAGTTGGAAAATCACATGAATAAATAACATATTGTTCAACGTTTGATTAACGTTCCAATATGCTAGAAAAATTACATGTTTAAAATAAACCAATCATAGTCGTTAATTCAGCGTAAAATTCGAACGTTAATTTTCATCGATCTCTCAATGTGTGATGACGTTCGATAGCAACGTTAATTCCAAGTTTAATTATAAACGTTAATTATCAACGTTATTTTTAAGTGAAATAACGTTCATATTGTAGTTCTACAATGTGCCAGACAGGAGACGCCATGATACATTCCCATGTGGATGGATATTACAGTAGACACACTGCCCAACAACACAATACCTGCCTATGGTGTTATAATATATTGCTTCTGATTGGTTGCTTACACTATATTTGTCAGTATTATTCTGACTCACACTGCCATCTCATTGTGTATTATTATATTATAGGATTTGAGTAAATTTGCATATTACAGTATAATGTTTACTGTATTCACACTATTATTATTATTCACATTATTAGTAAATGCATCTACTTACCTAAAGAACATATATGCATGCAATACAAGTAGGTACTGAACTGTGATGGATATTATTGCATTAACAGTTTTATTGTTTTTTTTATTTCCTTAAATTTTTGTAATACATTAATTAAATTGCTGTCTGATTGGTAAACCTGAACTAACTGTAATATTTCGATATTCTGTTTATATACGATATTCTGTATATATTCTGTACATATGGCTTATTGTGTTGTCATCTTCACGGGCCCGGATGGCGTTGAGGAAGTTGCAACAATATGTAGTGGATGGTTGTCGGCCGATGGACTTACATCAGCATATCCCATAAACACTAAACTTGCATCCAAGGCGCTGAGGGAGTCGTTACGTGCTGGTGACACTGCAGTTGGGCAATGGGGATCTTGGCCTTGCACATTTATTCGAAACTCATGCAAAGGTATTTTAACGGTAGTATTCTGATAATTAGATAGGATCATCGTATATGAATATCTAACAATCTAATAATTATTAAATCAAATAATAATTATTACATTACTGTAGACTAAATTTCAATGTTAATAATATTTTTCAGATGATCTATTGGCAGCTAAGGCAATAGAGGAGCGCGTTGTCTGTGAGGGTTCGGACATTGCAAGTGCTAGCGATCAAGATGGGTATTCCATTGGTATCGCAACACGATTCAGAGGAAAGAAACGGGTTGCGGTTGGAAATGAGAGTGATACTATGGATGAAGAAACAGCTGGAGTTCGACAGGACATTCAGTGCACTAGCAGCAGCAGGTAAAATTTATATCTTATTATTGTTCTCATTACCAATAATTAGTACAGTACATTAGAATTATTATGTAATAACTATTTACATACTTGTGTGTAAAGTAGCACTTTACAATGTGATGATCCGAGTGGCTTTGTTACACGAACGAACGTTAGTGAGTGAGTGAAAATAAAGCCACGAGGATCAGAACACTGTAAAGTACTTTGCAACAAGTATGTATGTAGTTTTATTCCAAAATTTTAACATTACGAAATGATTGTACATATACATTATAAGTGATAGAAACTGCACAAATTATATTAGTTGCTGTATAAATAATTGTAAAAATGACATAAATTATGTTATAAATAAGTTAGCTTATATTTATGGTGGCGTTTGGAGCCATGTTATAATAATATAGCTAGGCCCTACTGGTTATTAATAGCTATACCCCGCCTACCGGTAGGTAATGCAGTAGGCCTATCTGGCTGTCAGACAAATTTCCACCTATTGTTTACGTGGTAACCCATGACGGCGTTAAGTAATGTCCACTAGGGGGACATTACTTAACGCCGTCATGGTTACCACGTAAACAATAACACCAAATACAATACTAAATGTACAGGCCAATACAATGCTGTAATGTCCTCTAAAGTTGTAAAGTGCTAAATAACAACTCGCTGTTAATACTAACGGCGTTGAGTAATGTTACAATTTTGGAATAAAATAATTTTAATGTAAACTTTATATATGACACGAGCATCCGAATTTACTGTTATTGGTTTCAGAAACATTCCTGCAATTCCTGAGTATCCTTATGTAACATCGCTTGCACCGCCGGTGGTGCAACAGGATCTTGAGTTTTCGCAATTACCAAGTGATGAATACTTGCAGTGTGAATCAAATTCAATACTGAATATTGGACAACTAGAACCACGTAGCATCTCTCTACTTTCCAATGAAGAACGCTCTCGGCGCGCTTTCTCCCCATCCACATTGGCCCCGCAACCTGTCCCGGTCTCATTCGATTTTTCGCAATCGTCCACTACTTTGGACCGTCCACATTCACATCCCACGGTAGTTGGCCGTCCACATCCACAGCCCAGTGTCGACCGCCCACACTCGCAACCCATTATCATTGACCGTCAATCTCATCAAGCCATGTTCGATCGCTCAGCGACTATTTCTGACCGGCCAGTTTCAAACCCAAGAATTGGAGTTTCACGTAAGTTGCAGCGTAAATGGTTTATTGTACTTTTAGACTAATTGTAAAGTAAATACTGTAATAAATATTTACATACATGTCTGTAAATATGTAGCGCTTAAATTGTGTGGAACCAAGTGGTTTGTTACAAGAACGAACGAAGTGAGCGAGTGTAAAGAAGACAAAAAAATTTTATATGATATTATAATATTCTAGAATATTAAGTAAACCATGGATACCATCAGCCAGCGCTATCTTTTTTAAATGCAATATTATTATTAATTATTAATATCATGGAAATTACTTTGAAATTAAATTGCTGTAAAGTCGGTTCTAATCGGTACTGTATGCACGGGTGTAATGTTATTTCTTGTAATCGTTAGATATGGGGGGGGGGGGGGGGGGGGGTTGCGTCCGTTGTTTAACCATTATTTTGCTATAAACTATATGCATAGGCCTACTATTAATATCATACTATTGTACCAATTAATACTGTGTAGGGAAGATTTAAATTTTTGTTATAAATCATATTTAATAAATATGATTTAATCATAATATTGATATCTGTTATAAATATATGATTATTTTGTATTATAGGAGCTGTTCTTCTCAACGATTTTGAAGATGGTGCGGTGGATGGCGCTATATCGGTGTTTTTTCGGCAGGCAAGCAATAGACCTGGAGGGGATAATTAGTAAGTATTACTGTAATTAAATGAAATCGTTTTATTAATTCAATGAATACTGTTGTTGAGTTGGGTCAGGGGTGGGTTAGGTTTGGTTAGGGTTCACGCTGGTTTAGGTTTCAGAAAGGGGTTGGGGTAGTAGTGTGAGCGTGGAGTAATAATTGGGATAGGGTTAAGATGAGTTAGGATTTGGTTAGTACTGTAGGCCTACATTATGGGGGATTGGGTTAGTACTGTAGGCCTACATTATTTGGGATTTGGTTAGTACTGTAGGCCTACATTATGGGGGATTGGGTTAGTAGTGTAGGCCTACATTATTTGGGATTTGGTTAGTACTGTAGGCCTACATTATGGGGGATTAGGTTAGTACTGTAGGCCTACATTATGGGGGATTTGGTTAGTACTGTAGGCCTACATTATGGGGGATTTGGTTAGTACTGTAGGCCTACATTATGGGGGATTTGGTTAGTACTGAAGGCCTACATTATGGGGGATTGGGTTAGTAGTGTAGGCCTACATTATGGGGGATTGGGTTAGTAGTGTAGGCCTACATTATTTGGGATTTGGTTAGTACTGTAGGCCTACATTATGGGGGATTGGGTTAGTACTGTAGGCCTACATTATGGGGGATTTGGTTAGTACTGAAGGCCTACATTATGGGGGATTGGGTTAGTAGTGTAGGCCTACATTATTTGGGATTTGGTTAGTACTGTAGGCCTACATTATGGAGGATTTGGTTAGTACTGTAGGCCTACATTATGGGGGATTTGGTTAGTACTGAAGGCCTACATTATGGGGGATTGGGTTAGTACTGTAGGCCTACATTATGGGGGATTTGGTTAGTAATGTAGGCCTACATTATGGGGGATTTGGTTAGTACTGTAGGCCTACATTATGGGGGATTGGGTTAGTACTGTAGGCCTACATTATGGGGGATTGGGTTAGTACTGTAGGCCTACATTATGGGGGATTGTGTTAGTACTGTAGGCCTACATTATGGGGGATTTGGTTAGTACTTTAGGCCTACATTATGGGGGATTGGGTTAGTACTGTAGGCCTACATTATGGCATCCATTCTTCTATAATATTACGCTCTGAAACTGTTTATCTCCATTGCATTAAATTGCAAGTAATTAATAAATTTGCGGTGCTGAATACATACAATATACATACAGTACTTACTTACGTTATTACATTATTATTAAACAGGAATTTGTTTACAGTAAATTGGTTGATTAATTAATTATTTTGTTTTTTTTAGTGTGGCACGCGGAAAACCGAAAGAACGATGCAGCAAAGACGACGCGGGATCGATAATTAGCGATAATGAGGACGATGATGGTGACGATGCGGATGTGGACTTGTAATTTGTTTCAGTAAGACTTATTTTTGCCAATGCGAACTATAGACTGTATCTGTGCTGTCAACTAACTATCTGATAATTTTGTAATAATTTCATTTATAATGTAAATAAATAAATGAATAAGTTTCAAACATAAAGTTTCCATTCATTTATAATTCACATAAAATATTATAGGCCTATATGTTGTATTAATAATGCTGATGAGATAATTATAATGTGCAATGTACAACGTAAGGTAACGTGAGATTTACCTAGTGGCCTGAAAAACTGAAAATCCCTGATTAAATAAACGTTGGAATATGGATATCTAACGTCAGTTTTGTTGATTAACTGAAGTTGGTTTAACGATTAATATACTGCAAATTCAACGGTTAAAGATAACGTTGGAATATATAAATTTGACGTAAAATTCAACGTTGTTTTTGGGGAAATTTTAACGTCACAAAAGCGGCCAAACGAACGTTCGATCTACTTTTACTAACGTCAGATTCTAGCGTTTATTTGTTATAAATTTTTCGTTTTTCAACGCCATTTGAACGTTAAATTGTTTGCAGGGATGTTTACGTTACGATCTATGTCCAGGTATGCCACGGTGTCATTCTTAATATATCACACCACACAGGTACGGCAGTACGTCTGTACGTCGATTATTTTAGAAATTAGGGTCACTCTTTTGCGTAGAGGTATAGCCTACATAGAGGCTACATGTAGGTATGTGTAGCCTACATGTAGATGCACGTGTAGGGTGAATGTAGGTAGGTGTAGGTAGGTCTTTAAAAACAACAATGATGAATGAATAGGCCTACACGGGGTACCCGGACCCGAACTTCCTCGATGAGATGCGAATGCGGCGAACGGGGGTGGTACCCGGAACAACTACGAAGAGATGCGCATATGGCGGGCGGTGGTACCCGAAACAACCAGGAGGAGATGCGAATACGTCGAATGGGGGTCCCCTGAATACCCACGAGACGGAGCCTATCAATACTACAGTACTGACAAAGGAAAAAACGACTGAACGATATACCGATACATACTGTAGATCTTATGATCCTGCGGGTTCAGGCATGGAGGCTAATGACTTTGTATGGGCCGAACGGCCCGAACCTGATGTTTCCAGTCAAGGAGGAATCGACTAACGGTTAGGGTTAGAGCTCGTCGTCGGTGTCCATGAGGGTCTGAGGATGAGTGGGTAATTCAACAAAACGCTAACAATGATACCGGACTGACTGATTGAACCAGAGTGGCGATGGTAGTCGCCGATGTATATATATTATATATATATCATGTATTGATTGTTAGTAGATATTTTTTTATAGTATTTGTTTATTAAATTGTCTTCAATGTCTATATTGATAATATTGTGTGCTGTGCTGATTTTACTTATTTTTCATTTTATAAATCTTGCTGTGGCCGTTTTAATCTACTAAACTGCCGTATCAATTTCATATGATATTTTAATGGATATGCAATTTAACTTCTTCTTTCTATTAACTTTCAATGCAATCAAATATAACTGTAAAGCTATTGACTTTCGTGTTATTGTTTTGCTGTTACTTCGAGATGGGATTTGAATCCCATCGGATTACTGATTAATTCCCATCATCGAGATGGGAATACTTTATAATGAAACAGTGTGGTGGTCCGCGGGATAGTGGGAAGGGATGGGACTGTTGCTGGTTGGTGGAATGTGACTGCCTGAAAAATTAAAACAAACAAAACTTCCAGACTTCTATATTTTTACTTTCAAAATAAAACGTCCAAAACATTTCAATGCTGAAGTACTGTTCAAGTCCCATGGATGTATGGTTGATAAACAGATAAAGAGGGGCAGAGGGGGGTCAGGGTTTCTGGTAGACTATAGTCCCCGCGATGATGGCTGTTATTGTTTAGGTTACTCTTACTCAATAAACATATAAATCAGAACGAGTTAATGTAATGGAACGATGCCTTTCGTGGCGTTAGCATACTCAAATTTATTAGGGCATAATATTTATGACGAGTAAGGGACTTTAGTATAATCAGAACGCGATGTTTGATATTTATACAGTACTGCAGTATGCAGTAAAACCTGTTGTCTGACAGCAGGCAGGTCTGCATGTTGATGTACCGTATTGTACCGTGGAGATCAGAGATTATTGCCATACATCCTGATTGACGACCGTGTATCACGTTACTGCAAGTTGACACATAAATTACATTAATATCTATGGGACTACACCTACCTACATTCACCCTACACGTGCATCTACATGTAGGCTACACATACCTACATGAAGCCTCTATGTAGGCTATACCTCTACGCAAAAGATATACCCTAGAAATTATATCAGTATTCAGTATACCAGTTTATTGCAGTATACTGATATAGCAGTACTGCTATATTGTGCATTACAGATTGATTGATAGATTGATTTCATTTCAACATAATAAGGAGCGATAGACCGATAGACCCAACACAACACCAACATAATAACAAACACAAGATAGATCGATGTACAATATTATGGTGTGGATCCGAATTCATCCGACAGCATTTCACAAGGCCTACACCATTAATACTGTAGTAGGAATATTACTGTATTACAGTATTAGGCCTATCTATTTTGCTTTTAAATATGTTTAATAGTTTAGGGCTTAGAAAGCTAATCAGCTTGTGGTACCCGTATAACAAAGTAATTAAAAACCAATAATTAAACTGCATAGTGAAACTGAAACTAATTAAGTAGGCCTAAATAGTATCCTAGTGATATGTGTAATCTAATGTAATCCGCATGATTGTGATAGTAAAATTAACAATAAAAATAAGTGAAATTATGATTAAAAGCAAGATTGAACAATAAATACAAGACATCATAGGCCTATACACCAATTTAAAAAATGAAATGAAAAACTAAATACAAGCATAAAGACAAAGGAGGTTAATATAATGGAAGATAACAACCATAGATTTAATTATAATTATTAAAAAATAATGAAAAACGGAATACAACCATGAGGAACAAATAAGTATATGAATAGAGGTAAAGTGCAAACAGGACAATGTAAAAATTTAAAAAGTATGAAAGGTTTAAAATGATAAAACGTAAAAACGGAATAAAACATCAGTAAAGTATATATATAAATATAAAAACTATATGTTGGATCAAGTTAATCAGATAGATGATCACAAATATCTGAATATAATCAATACCAGAATCCCTGTTAGGCGTGACGCGTGAGGCCAAGTCTGCCAGTTGCTGACTGAGAGCAAGAGAGTCTGTTAGTTGGCCTAGTTTATTTCTGTGTTTATATTGCACATTGGCTAAATTATAATCCAGTCAGCCAGTAATCAGAGATTTCTATATTGAAACTACAACTGAACAATGCCTATGACGTGTGTTGCCTGCCGCGTTTCCTTTATAACAAATGGTCTCCAACGCGACCATTATAAAACCGACTGGCATCGGTACAACCTGAAGCGCAGAGTGGCCCAACTACTTCCGGTCTCTCTGGACGAATTCAATGAACGCGTCACCATGGTAGCCGCCTCGGGAGTGGCCAATCAGACCTCGGGAATGGTAGAGAAACCCTCGGATTCCATCCACTTGGTTTGCATCATCTGCTCGGGAAAGAAATTTGCTTCCCAGAATTCGTATGAGAATCACGTGCGTTCGAAGAAACACATTGAAAACGAGGAAGGAGCGATGAGGAGAGCCTACATGGAGGCGGAGGTTGAGGTTGCTAAGCGAAGAGAGAAGGAATCCATGGACAACACGGAAGAGAAGGACGCTTATAACAATGCGCTCGCGCAAGCTGTCAATAAACTATCATTTGTTACTGTTAAAGATACACGACATGTGGAAGATGTTGTTGACGTTGATGCTGAAGATTCCGACGGTTCTTGGGAAGATTGTTCGGACGAGGAGGACGACGATTCCGCCATCCCACCTACTCGCTGTCTCTTCTGCACCGAAGCTTCGGCGGACATCGCCTCCAACTGCGTCCACATGTCGCGGGTCCACGGGTTCTACGTGCCGGACCCCGAGTTCCTCGTCGATCTCGAGGGAATCCTCGTCTTCCTCGGGTATAAACTCGGCGTCGGACGGGAGTGTCCGTGGTGCGGTCGGACGTTCCGCTCCGTCCAGGCCGTGCGGACGCACTGTCGAGACAAGCAGCACGCGCGCGTTCGCTACGACGCCAAGTCGTGCCTCAACTACGCCGATTTCTACGACTACACGGATGAGACGGAAGGTTCATCCTCGGACGATATTAAACCCACGGACGACGGATTCCATCTGATCCTACCGTCCGGATCCACGATCGCCCATCGCGAACTAGCCCGCTACTACAAACAGAACCTCCCGCCGCGTTCAGGGGACAACAGCCACCGGGTCGCATCGCAGAAGCCGCTGATCGCGACCTTGGTGAAGCGATACCGCGCGCTGGGTTGGGGGGCCTCCGGACCCACCGAGGTCTCCATGCGACGATGGAGACGGGATATGATGGCGGTGAGACGGTACACCGCCAAACAACAACTACGGGTCCAGGTTGGCGCCAATAAACTACAGAAGTTTATGCGGCCGCAATACGGATTCTAGTATTAAACCTGTAAACTTGTCCTGATTTAATTATAATTAGTAATAATTATTTACTATATAATATTTGGTATGGATTTATTCTGTATTATATTGGTTACTGGTATTACATGAGATAAATATAATTATATGCAGCCGCGCTGCATTACTAACTCTCTCGGCTAATATATTTTATTCTTTATCCGCTACTAGGTGTCGCCGCACCGGAAATACAATAAAAGCGAACATTATTAAGGGGGGTAGCTCGTTGGTTGTGGTTGAAAATGCATAGAAAACGATATACCATCGAAAAAGTAAAATATTTGGAAAAAAAATGTTTTTGGCAACGGGTTACCGACAATTGGGTACAATATAATATACAATACAGACATTATTAGGCTTACAACTAGTGTTGCTAATCACTAATATTATTACAGAGTGGCAGATTTTTATAAACAAAATAATAAATGAGAATCAGGAGCAGATGATTTAGATACAGTACCGGTACAGTAGTTTCTACATATTTAATATTTGTAATATGTCATGTAATGTAATCTTTCTCCAGCAGAAACAAACGAACCCATAAATTATTATTAGGTACAAACAAACAATAATACAATTTATTATTAATTAAAAGCAGCAAACAGGACAACAATGATGTTCATCATAGTGGTTATTACCGTGGTAGGAACACCATAATTGACTCTCTTTATAGACTATTTGCGTGCAATAATGGAGCCAAATAAGGGTGAGTGGAGTGATTCAATGTGCGCCCACGCACAGCGAATCGTCTTCAATTGTTGCAGTCTATGTATGAGAAATCATTAATATT
This sequence comes from Nemertoderma westbladi, assembly GCA_032718475.1. Lineage (NCBI taxonomy): Eukaryota > Metazoa > Xenacoelomorpha > Nemertodermatida > Nemertodermatidae > Nemertoderma > Nemertoderma westbladi. Next base: position 18,323 of record JAUCBJ010006368.1, on the reverse strand, counting down.
TCATATCGTCTCAGTTAAGCAAACAAAAATCGTAAATCCCAGTTTGTTCCGACTGACTCTAGATCCTATACAGGCAACTTATTGTATTCTACATTGTTGGTGTGGTCTTTATTTATTTTAAATTATACTACAAGATTACACAATATTACATAATAATCATAGTCGCTGTGGTCATTGATGACTACCATTACTTTCTACTAATAATTACGACATAAAGTAGTCGAATGGACTTGCTAATGGCGTGGTCTAACCTCTAACTCTTATGTTACCACTTGGAGTAAGCCTTGAAACCAGAATACAGTATGTTTGATTGGGGGCTGAAAGAGCTGGGCCGCTATGATCGGGAATGAATCTAGAAAACAATTATACGAGATTTTCGTGATTAAGGCGAGCCACTATTGGCCTCCCCAGAGCTCTGCTTTCACCATGCTGCCATCAGCTGTCAGCAAATTTTCTACAGTACTTGGACAGCTGATTATCGCCCTCATCCTTATTATGTACAGTAGGCCTACCAATAATTCACACGATGAAGTTCGGCTCTTGTTGTATAAACTTAGTGAGGATTCCATAACACACAAAATGAAGAAGGTTGAGGAGGGAATGCATCCCCACATCTCCTGAGCCAGATATCGAACAATCAACATCTGGAAAGCCACCCTTACAACAGCATTTTGTAGCGTTGTCAACCAAACAGATGAGGGAGTTTTGACGCAATCAATATCCAATCCACCCCTCTCCAGGGGAACATCGATGTAAATAACAACTACTGTATTTTTCTACGGGAGTAGATTGACTGAGATTGAAGAATGATTGGATAAGTGCCGGAATAGAACCTGGGACCTCCAGTTTGGAAGCCGAGATACAACCTATGAGGGATAGTTTTATATCCAGCTGCATGTTTCACAATTGTACACTATCCGTCGGTCTAAGTACGCATTGTGATAAAGATGGAGATTTAGTCCAATAATTGTGCCAGTAAAAAAGCTAAATTTATTTTTGGTAAAATAAACTCAAGAGTATAATTCGAGGTTATAAGACGGAAGACCCTAGAACACATTCGTGGGGCCTTCGCGGAGCACGAGGTCAATTAAAATCTTTGAAAATTTTTGAATCAATTTTTAGAGTTTAGTAAACCAAACCCTATCCTTTATCCCACTTAACTGGAAACCTCCCTCGAAGTGGGATACGGATGCTTCAGAAATGATTATAAATTTTAATTCAAACTACCAAAGTTAGTTGATCATTATTATGAAACACAAAATTTATAATTGAGCGATTCTACATCAAAAACGGTATTTAAGAAATTATAACAAACCGCCAATCCGTCAAAGAAGAGGGTAGGATGTGACAGTTCCACCCCTTTAACGCCCCTTTTAATCTGCACCACAACAAAAAAGGGAACAATGGAATAATTAAATAAATATTTATGGCGTGCTTGCTATTGCCTACCTGGGAACCAGTCCCACTTCACCACTTCAGCAGTGTAAGACTAACAAGCCAGCTTGCTTATTGTTTATCTCGCAAAATGATGGGCTGAGTATTTAATCGTGATTCCTTAGAATAATTAGCTAAATAATTTCGTTGAGGTGTTGATATGATAAATAAATATTTCAGTATCAATACTATCGGCATAAGGTAAGTTTTAATATTTCTTAAAATTTCAAATTGTGTCGCCTCCATGCCTAAATCATATTTATGTTAAAACACAAATTTTATTTTAATACCTGCCTTTCACCAATCCTCTGTGTGCCTTTGGGTTGGTTGGGGTGGTGCATATTAACAGGGGGTTGAAGGGGGAGGAACTTTCCTCTCTAGTTTGATTTATTGGTGGTTTGGTTAAATTTCTTAAATACCGATTTTGTGGTAGAATCTCTCAATTTTAATTTATGTCTCATACCTGAGCCTCGTGCTGCGCTTAAGGCCTGTTTACACGTGGCAACTTTCTCGGTAACTTGTAGAGCAAACCAGGTTGCCGATCAAGTTGCTTCGTGTAAACACGTAAGTTGCTGAAAAAAAGCTTTTCAACTTTTACGGCAACTTTAAGGAATTTGCTAGTTTGAATAAACCAAAAACTAGCTAGTAGATAAAATTTGGTGAGGGCGAGGGGTGTACGAATACTGAGAACCAGTACCCACTATTTTACAGTCAAACTAGACAAGTTGCTCTAAAAGTTGCTGGCCAAGTTGCTTGTAAAGTTGCTGGTAAAGTGTAAACAGCGATTAAATTAAGTTGCTCCAAAAAAAGTTGCTCTAAAAGTTGCCACGTGTAAACAGGCCTGAAGGCCACACGAACGTGTAAACAGGCCTGAAGGCCACACGAACGTGTAAAAACTGGCCACTGAACTACGGGTATATAATTATTAATAACAATGTAACAAATAAAAATGTTCGTTGACTTATACAGTACAGTAATTAAAAATGCCGCAATCGTTTTGGCTGTCTCATCCGTATACACTTCTCGTGAGCAATCTCGGCCAGGTGCCTCAATCGAAGATGTCGTAACAGCGAGGAAGTTGGCCGGGAAAAGAGGCCCTTCCCTAAACTACCGTAAGCGAAAGTCGCACCGCAGGACAGACACTTAACCCGATCTGCTTCGTCTGGTAGGATAGTAAAGTGTTTCCATACGAAACTCTTGGCGTTCGCGGGAACCAAATGGTCGGACCCGATAGTTACCATGGTAACGCGGGAAGCATCGGCGACCGGAGGAGAGTCGATAGTCGGAGAATCAACAACTTCCGATTTTATCGTCTCCGATTGGTCGACCGATTCAACGGATTCTAAGACATTATTATCTTCGATTAAATGATAAGTTGTTGTGTCGCGGTAAGCGGCGCTAATGTCGCTCGTATAGGCCGAGATACCGGGGGCTAATTCGTTGGGGGTTTCATTCGCCGTTAACGCGAGGGATTCGTTGTCGTCGTCGATGTCAACTAACGGAGATATAGAGCTGAAACTGGAGTCGATATATTGGTTGAAATGTTTAGGGCGTTTAATTTGTCTGCTGCCCCTCCTAGCGGCAGACAACGGAGGGTTTCTGGAGTCGCGTTTAAGTTTGCAGGAATTCAGAGGTCTTAGCGAACGTTTATGGCCAGTTTTGGAGTGTAATGGTTGAAATAACGGTTGTAAAACTCCACATCCGGTGACGTCATTGGTTGCGGGAGTTTGTTGTTGCGTCTCGTCTGTATACTTATCGTATTCTCCAATGAACTGCCACTCATTGGACGTCAGATTGTCGGTATCTACGATCGCTTGATCATATATTACATCGCTTTGCGTTGTTTCAATTTTACTCACAACCTTGTGAAGCCAGTCGGTTATTTCCCCGGCGGTGCAATTAGCGGTTATATAGTCCTCGAGGAACGAGGTGTTTGCGCGGATGTAATCCTCGATAAAACACCTCACGAAAGAACAATTATCCAAACAAATATTCGTAAATATTTCCGGGGATATGGTAAACCCAGATTGTTTATATTCGGTAGCGGGCGAATCATTCAACATTGTAATTTTCCAGTTTTGAACTAAATTAATTGAATTTGAATGAAACTCCGACACAAAATAATTACAAACAAATACAACATATGAATGGGAGAATCTTTTAGGCTCGTTAAGCCAAGGAATGCCTGTTCACCACCATGGGTGATCTTCCACAGTAAACCCCTCCACTCTGTTTCCCAAGTTGCCTTGGTTCCCATTTATCGACCACTGAAGGATGAAAGCCGAGGTTGGGCTAGGCTGCAGCATTTAAAGCACTGTGCCCAAACAGTGCTGCCCCATCTACGGATCGAACCCGGGCTCCCTAATCGGAAGCACAGGAATGTCACCACTAGACCAAGCTGCTGCTTGGTCTACATATAAAACAGGACGAGGTTGTCATAATATAACTTACTGTAGCTGTTAGTAGGTCCCACGGGTGTGTGGGTATTAGCTGTTAGTAGGTCCCATGGGTGTGTGGGTATTAGCTGTTAGTATTGGTCCCACGGGTGTGTGGGTATTAGCTGTTAGTAGGTCCCACGGGTGTGTGGGTATTAGCTGTTAGTAGGTCCCATGGGTGTGTGGGTATTAGCTGTTAGTATTGGTCCCACGGGTGTGTGGGTATTAGCTGTTAGTAGGTCCCACGGGTGTGTGGGTATTAGCTGTTAGTATTGGTCCCACGGCTGTGGGGGTATTAGGTGTTAGTAGGTCCCACGGGTGTGTGGGTATTAGCTGTTAGTAGGTCCCACGGGTGTGTGGGTATTAGCTGTTAGTATTGGTCCCACGGGTGTGTGGGTATTAGCTGTTAGTATTGGTCCCACGGGTGTGTGGGTATTAGCTGTTAGTAGGTCCCACGGGTATGTGGGTATTAGATGTTGTTAGTAGGTCCCACGGGTGTGTGGGTATTAGCTGTTAGTATTGGTCCCACGGGTGTGTGGGTATTAGCTGTTAGTAGGTCCCACGGGTGTGTGGGTATTAGCTGTTAGTAGGTCCCACGGGTATGTGGGTATTAGCTGTTGTTAGTAGGTCCCACGGGTGTGTGGGTATTAGCTGTTAGTAGGTCCCATGGGTGTGTGGGTATTAGCTGTTAGTATTGGTCCCACGGGTGTGTGGGTATTAGCTGTTAGTAGGTCCCACGGGTGTGTGGGTATTAGCTGTTAGTATTGGTCCCACGGCTGTGGGGGTATTAGGTGTTAGTAGGTCCCACGGGTGTGTGGGTATTAGCTGTTAGTAGGTCCCACGGGTGTGTGGGTATTAGCTGTTAGTATTGGTCCCACGGGTGTGTGGGTATTAGCTGTTAGTATTGGTCCCACGGGTGTGTGGGTATTAGCTGTTAGTAGGTCCCACGGGTATGTGGGTATTAGATGTTGTTAGTAGGTCCCACGGGTGTGTGGGTATTAGCTGTTAGTATTGGTCCCACGGGTGTGTGGGTATTAGCTGTTAGTAGGTCCCACGGGTGTGTGGGTATTAGCTGTTAGTAGGTCCCACGGGTATGTGGGTATTAGCTGTTGTTAGTAGGTCCCACGGGTGTGTGGGTATTAGCTGTTAGTATTGGTCCCACGGGTGTGTGGGTATTAGCTGTTAGTAGGTCCCACGGGTGTGTGGGTATTAGCTGTTAGTAGGTCCCACGGGTATGTGGGTATTAGCTGTTGTTAGTAGGTCCCACGGGTGTGTGGGTATTAGCTGTTAGTAGGTCCCACGGGTGTGTGGGTATTAGCTGTTAGTAGGTCCCATGGGTGTGGGGGTATTAGCTGTTAGTAGGTCCCGCGGGTGTGTGGGTATTAGCTGTTAGTAGGTCCCACGGGTGTGTGGGTATTAGCTGTTAGTAGGTCCCACGGGTGTGTGGGTATTAGCTGTTAGTATTGGTCCCACGGGTGTGTGGGTATTAGCTGTTAGTAGGTCCCACGGGTGTGTGGGTATTAGCTGTTAGTAGGTCCCACGGGTATGTGGGTATTAGCTGTTGTTAGTAGGTCCCACGGGTGTGTGGGTATTAGCTGTTAGTAGGTCCCACGGGTGTGTGGGTATTAGCTGTTAGTAGGTCCCACGGGTGTGTGGGTATTAGCTGTTAGTTGGTCCCATGGGTGTGTGGGTATTAGCTGTTAGTATGTCCCACGGGTGTGGGGGTATTAGCTGTTGTTAGTAGGTCCCACGGGTGTGTGGGTATTAGCTGTTGTTAGTAGGTCCCACGGGTGTGTGGGTATTAGCTGTTAGTAGGTCCCACGGGTGTGTGGGTATTAGCTGTTAGTAGGTCCCACGGGTGTGTGGGTATTAGCTGTTAGTTGGTCTCATGGGTGTGTGGGTATTAGCTGTTAGTAGGTCCCACGGGTGTGTGGGTATTAGCTGTTAGTAGGTCCCACGGGTGTGTGGGTATTAGCTGTTAGTATTGGTCCCACGGGTGTGTGGGTATTAGCTGTTAGTATTGGTCCCACGGGTGTGGGGGTATTAGCTGTTGTTAGTAGGTCCCACGGGTGTGTGGGTATTAGCTGTTAGTATTGGTCCCACGGGTGTGTGGGTATTAGCTGCTAGTAGGTCCCACGGGTGTGTGGGTATTAGCTGTTAGTATTGGTCCCATGGGTGTGTGGGTATTAGCTGTTAGTATTGGTCCCACGGGTGTGTGGGTATTAGCTGTTAGTAGGTCCCACGGGTATGTGGGTATTAGCTGTTGTTAGTAGGTACCACGGGTGTGTGGGTATTAGCTGTTAGTATTGGTCCCACGGGTGTGTGGGTATTAGCTGTTAGTAGGTCCCACGGGTGTGTGGCTATTAGCTGTTAGTAGGTCCCACGGGTGTGTGGGTATTAGCTGTTAGTAGGTCCCACGGGTGTGTGGGTATTAGCTGTTAGTAGGTCCCACGGGTATGTGGGTATTAGCTGTTGTTAGTAGGTCCCACGGGTGTGTGGGTATTAGCTGTTAGTTGGTCCCACGGGTGTGTGGGTATTAGCTGTTAGTATTGGTCCCACGGGTGTGTGGGTATTAGCTGTTAGTAGGTCCCACGGGTGTGTGGGTATTAGCTGTTAGTAGGTCCCACGGGTGTGTGGGTATTAGCTGTTAGTATTGGTCCCACGGGTATGTGGGTATTAGCTGTTGTTAGTAGGTCCCACGGGTGTGTGGGTATTAGCTGTTAGTAGGTCCCACGGGTATGTGGGTATTAGCTGTTGTTAGTAGGTCCCACGGGTGTGTGGGTATTAGCTGTTAGTATTGGTCCCACGGGTATGTGGGTATTAGCTGTTGTTAGTAGGTCCCACGGGTGTGTGGGTATTAGCTGCTAGTATTGGTCCCACGGGTATGTGGGTATTAGCTGTTAGTAGGTCCCAAGGGTGTGTGGGTATTAGCTGTTAGAATTGGTCCCACGGGTGTGTGGGTATTAGCTGTTAGTAGGTCCCACGGGTGTGTGGGTATTAGCTGTTAGTATTGGTCCCACGGGTATGTGGGTATTAGCTGTTGTTAGTAGGTCCCACGGGTGTGTGGGTATTAGCTGTTAGTATTGGTCCCACGGGTATGTGGGTATTAGCTGTTAGTAGGTCCCAAGGGTGTGTGGGTATTAGCTGTTAGAATTGGTCCCACGTGTGTGTGGGTATTAGCTGTTAGTAGGTCCCACGGGTGTGTGGGTATTAGCTGTTAGTAGGTCCCACGGGTGTGTGGGTATTAGCTGTTAGTAGGTCCCACGGGTGTGTGGGTATTAGCTGTTAGTAGGTCCCACGGGTGTGTGGGTATTAGCTGTTAGTATAGGTCCCACGGGTGTGTGGGTATTAGCTGTTAGTATAGGTCCCACGGGTGTGTGGGTATTAGCTGTTAGTATTGGTCCCACGGGTGTGGGGGTATTACTGTTAGTAGGTCCCACGGGTGTGTGGGTATTAGCTGTTAGTAGGTCCCACGGGTGTGTGGGTATTAGCTGTTAGTATTGGTCCCACGGGTGTGTGGGTATTAGCTGTTAGTATTGGTCCCACGGGTGTGTGGGTATTAGCTGTTAGTAGGTCCCACGGGTGTGTGGGTATTAGCTGTTAGTATTGGTCCCACGGGTGTGTGGGTATTAGCTGTTAGTAGGTCCCGCGGGTGTGTGGGTATTAGCTGTTAGTAGGTCCCACGGGTGTGTGGGTATTAGCTGTTAGTAGGTCCCACGGGTGTGTGGGTATTAGCTGTTAGTATTGGTCCCACGGGTGTGTGGGTATTAGCTGTTAGTAGGTCCCACGGGTGTGTGGGTATTAGCTGTTAGTAGGTCCCACGGGTATGTGGGTATTAGCTGTTGTTAGTAGGTCCCACGGGTGTGTGGGTATTAGCTGTTAGTAGGTCCCACGGGTGTGTGGGTATTAGCTGTTAGTAGGTCCCACGGGTGTGTGGGTATTAGCTGTTAGTTGGTCCCATGGGTGTGTGGGTATTAGCTGTTAGTATGTCCCACGGGTGTGGGGGTATTAGCTGTTGTTAGTAGGTCCCACGGGTGTGTGGGTATTAGCTGTTAGTATTGGTCCCACGGGTGTGTGGGTATTAGCTGTTAGTATTGGTCCCACGGGTGTGTGGGTATTACTGTTAGTAGGTCCCACGGGTGTGTGGGTATTAGCTGTTAGTAGGTCCCACGGGTGTGTGGGTATTAGCTGTTAGTATTGGTCCCACGGGTGTGTGGGTATTAGCTGTTAGTATTGGTCCCACGGGTGTGTGGGTATTAGCTGTTAGTATTGGTCCCACGGGTGTGTGGGTATTAGCTGTTAGTAGGTCCCATGGGTGTGTGGGTATTAGCTGTTAGTAGGTCCCACGGGTGTGTGGGTTAGCTGTTAGTATTGGTCCCACGGGTGTGTGGGTATTAGCTGTTAGTAGGTCCCACGGGTGTGTGGGTTAGCTGTCAGTATTGGTCCCACGGGTGTGTGGGTATTAGCTGTTAGTAGGTCCCACGGGTGTGTGGGTTAGCTGTAAGTATTGGTCCCACGGGTGTGTGGGTATTAGCTGTTAGTAGGTCCCACGGGTGTGTGGGTATTAGCTGTTAGTAGGTCCCATGGGTGTGTGGGTATTAGCTGTTAGTAGGTCCCACGGTGTGTGGGTATTAGCTGTTAGTAGGTCCCACGGGTGTGTGGGTATTAGCTGTTAGTAGGTCCCATGGGTGTGTGGGTATTAGCTGTTAGTATTGGTCCCACGGGTGTGTGGGTATTAGCTGTTAGTAGGTCCCACGGGTGTGTGGGTATTAGCTGTTAGTAGGTCCCATGGGTGTGTGGGTATTAGCTGTTAGTAGGTCCCACGGGTGTGTGGGTATGAATCTTAACGCATGAAAGTAAATATTTCGTCAAATTTAAGTTTCTAAGGTTAAAGAAAAATAATAGGTGCCGTAGAAATTAAGATAAATTGTATAATATTTAGTAATGTTCATTAGTAGTATTAAATCTGTAAGATTATAAAATTACATGTTATTGAGTGGCAGTGGACTATGTAAAACAACAATGTAGTGATGATGACGTCACTGCAAAATGTACACTGATAGGCCTAGTGAGAAATTCGTGAAAAAGCAGGTTTACGTTTACAAATAATGAAACACAGATCGTAATGGTATTTTACATATTTTCTTTTTTTTTTTGGGGGGGGGGGTGGGGTGTTGGCGTCACCCCAGTCTTTTTTAGACAGTTTTTAATGTATTTTCCGATGTAATATTTTATTGTGATTCCGATTCTGAGATCAGTTTTTCGATAATTTTTTTTGTTCTCAACTCAAGTTATGGCAACTTTAGTAATATTCACCCAAAATTTGAAAATTAGTAATTTTGGTGCAGGAGCACTTTTGACACCAAAAAAGACTTTTCACCAAACAATTTCAAAATTGTTCACTTTTGGTGCATGTTCGGGCAGTTGTGGTAAAGGAGGAAATGTAAATGTCATTTGTCTCGCGTTGCCTTTTTGGGACACTTTCACTAGGTATCTACTTTCTCTATCTACTTTCACTATCTACTTTCACTATCTACTTTCTCTATCTACTTTCTCTATCTACTTTTTAACTACTCAACCGATTTTATTTCTGTTTGCGGAATTATGTAGAAGAAACATCGCGCGGAAAAATTTTATAAACAAAATTTTCAACGCAATTTTTATTCTACATAATTCCGGAAATCGGGTGAGTAACAGTATTAGTACAACTTAAGTATTCGTACAACTGACCAAACATGCACCAAAGGTGAAAAATTTTGAATTTTTTCAAAAATGATCTTCTTTTATGGTTTTGATGCCAATAGGCGAATTTTTTGCGCTGATTCGGAAAATAGCCAAATATTTCAAAGTTTGAGGGTCTATTTTGGTGCAATATGTGGTGTTGCACCAAAATTACAAAAGTTGCCATAACTCGAGAACCAAACACAACTTATCGAAAGACCGATTACAGATTCGGAAGCACCACAAAATTTTACATCTGAAAACATATTTAAAAAAAAACTGTCGAAAAAAGACTGTGGGTGAACCCCCCCCCCCCCCCCCCCAAGATAACCTAATATAGTTGTTGATAATGTAACCCAAACCAGAAGTCATTTATCAAATAAATTTAGTGTAATTTCTGACATTATCTTTCGCTTGAAATACATCAATGGATTGATTACAGTGAGATACAAAAGGGACTGTTTTACATTCATTTTCGAATTTGATTGAATTACTTGGGTATCTTTTCTTTAGAGTAAATATTAACGCCACAGTGCCAGCTGTGCCGAGTAGCGGATGAAACACATTAAATTACAATGCAAATAACTCGATTTTGCCCAACCAAATCGTACTGAATCATTTTTGGATGACCGCATCAATTCATTGGTTAATTAATTTCATGATATCCTAAATAAATATATTTATCTCACTTACCGACGGATTCGAATTGAAGTTCTTTAATACAAATTTACGAGATGGCCTAGCCAATCAATAGCCAATAACAATAAATTATTGTTAAAGATTAGCTGCAATAATAATACTAATATATCCCAACCTAAAACTCAAACCTACCTACCGCCTTCTGTACCGAAATAAATCAGTTATAATAAATAAAAAGTAATAAAATATTTGGGTTAATTTTGGAATATTTGATAAACTAAAACAAAATTCAATAGAACATAAATCTTATTTTAGAGAGTAATCAGCTGTTATTTGCCTAGATTTGCCCTGGAGAGGGAGTCATTCCTATCTGAATTGGCTAGAATAAACCAGCCTGCAGAAGCTTCGCTACAGGTTTCCCTCGAACCCGTAACTGTTGTCGCACAACTTCTGTTTGTTTATTGGCCCCAACCTGAACCCGTAGTTGTAGAGGAATGCGTCTGACGCGACGCCACAGAGAGGCTACGACCGTTCGATGTCCCCCTCGGGTTGTCGCCCAATCCGACACTTCTCGCCCACAATCTGGGCCCGGTGCCGCAGTCTAAGATGACGCAACAGGGAGGTTGTCGGTCTGGAGCCAATGCCCGCGCCGTACGTGAATTTCTTCCCGCAGGACAGACACTTAACCCGATCTGCTTCGTCTGGTAGGATAGTAAAGTGTTTCCATACGAAACTCTTGGCGTTCGCGGGAACCAAATGGTCGGACCCGATAGTTACCATGGTAACGCGGGAAGCATCGGCGACCGGAGGAGAGTCGATAGTCGGAGAATCAACAACTTCCGAATTTATCGTCTCCGATTGGTTGACCGATTCAACGGGTTCTAAGACATTATTATCTTCGATTAAATGATAAGCTGTTGTGTCGCGGTAAGCGGCGCTAATGGCGCTCGTATAGGCCGAGATACCGGGGGCTAATTCGTTGGGGGTTTCATTCGCCGTTAACGCGAGGGATTCGTTGTCGTCGTCGATGTCAACTAACGGAGATATAGAGCTGAAACTGGAGTCGATATATTGGTTGAAATGTTTAGGGCGTTTAATTTGTCTGCTGCCCCTCCTAGCGGCAGACAACGGAGGGTTTCTGGAGTCGCGTTTAAGTTTGTAGGAATTCAGAGGTCTTAGCGAACGTTTATGGCCAGTTTTGGAGTGTAATGGTTGAAATAACGGTTGTAAAACTCCACAACCGGTGACGTCATTGGTTGCGGGAGTTTGTTGTAGCGTCTCGTCTGTATACTTATCGTATTCTCCAATGAACTGCCACTCATTGGACGTCAGATTGTCGGTATCTACGATCGCTTGATCATATATTACATCGCTTTGTGTTGTTTCAATTTTACTCACAACCTTGTGAAGCCAGTCGGTTATTTCCCCGGCGGTGCAATTAGCGGTTATATAGTCCTCGAGGAACGAGGTGTTTGCGCGGATGTAATCCTCGATAAAACACCTCACGAAAGAACAATTATCCAAACAAATATTCGTAAATATTTCCGGGGATATGGTAAACCCGGATTGTTTATATTCGGTAGCGGGCGATTCATTAAACATTGTATTGTAATTTTCAATATGTTACAGTGCCGTACCGTCTGACCGGGGTCGTCTGGTCGTGGTGGTGGTAGTACTGCAGTCCGTATGTCAGTATGTACTATCCTCAGCAGCTCAGGTAGGCCTACTTGCTACTGCTGTACTGTATCCGTAATCTTTATACCAGTACTGCAGTATACTACTACTACTACTATACAGTTACACTGAACAAAAACACTATGGCCAAATACTGAAATGTATTGCAGGTATTGTAATTTTTTAATTGTAAAGCTAGGCTAATATATTGCCTATGCCATGCAGCACCGTATGGGTAGACCAACACAAAATACTAAATAATAATAATAATAAATAATTTTTATCGAATTTTATTTCCACACCTATGATTTTTATACATCTATGATATTTATAAATAATATTTAAGCATTATTACATATAATAAGTTTATTTAAAAATTTTTTTCCCGGCTTTAAAATGCAATTGCGTAACTTGGCAGAATCTTCGAATACTGCAATGAATTTAGAAATATACTGTAAATTTCATGATTACATATACGTCATATGTTACCTGCAATCTTAATTGACTGATGCATTTTATCATAACGTTGTCATAATAGGCCCCTTATGTGGACACTACACCGCGTATTATCGTATTATGCATTATTTTTAAACTAGGCCTATGTAATTTGTAACTTGTTTTCTCCCATGTTCGAGGCACATATTGCTTGTTAGTTATGGTATAACGTATATATATACGTATATATAACGTATATATAACGTATACTTACGAATTTATGGTATAACTTAATATTTATTTTTTTTATCGAATTTTATCTTTAATTAATTAATCTATTTTTTATTTATATTTTAATCCCGCCTTAAAACGCAACACTGCGTAACTTTTTTGCCAGCCATTGCGAAAAACAAAATGTTTATAATACCTGAATATTATTTATCTTGGTGCAATGCAGACTGTATAACAGAACGTGTATATATTACTGTACATTACTTACAGTACGTACGTACATTACGTACATTGCTACATACTAATCATGGATTATCTTTATTTCTGTCATTTGTGTTTGTATGTTTGACTTTTGAGATATATTTTTATTGATACTGGCGTAATTAAATTAAACTAAACTAAACTAAATCTAAACTAAACTAAACTAAACTAAACTAAACTAAACTAAACTAAACTAAACTAAACTAAACTAAACTAAACTAAACTAAACTAAACTAAACTAAACTAAACTAAACTAAACTAAACTAAACTAAACTAAACTAAACTAAACTAAACTAAACTAAACTAAACTAAACTAAACTAAACTAAACTAAACTAAACTAAACTAAACTAAACTAAACTAAACTAAACTAAACTAAACTAAACTAAACTAAACTAAACTAAACTAAACTAAACTAAACTAAACTAAACTAAACTAAACTAAACTAAACTAAACTAAACTAAACTAAACTAAACTAAACTAAACTAAACTAAACTAAACTAAACTAAACTAAACTAAACTAAACTAAACTAAACTAAACTAAACTAAACTAAACTAAACTAAACTAAACTAAACTAAACTAAACTAAACTAAACTAAACTAAACTAAACTAAACTAAACTAAACTAAACTAAACTAAACTAAACTAAACTAAACTAAACTAAACTAAACTAAACTAAACTAAACTAAACTAAACTAAACTAAACTAAACTAAACTAAACTAAACTAAACTAAACTAAACTAAACTAAACTAAACTAAACTAAACTAAACTAAACTAAACTAAACTAAACTAAACTAAACTAAACTAAACTAAACTAAACTAAACTAAACTAAACTAAACTAAACTAAACTAAACTAAACTAAACTAAACTAAACTAACTAACTAAACTAAACTAAACTAAACTAAACTAAACTAAACTAAACTAAACCATGGAATACTAAATATACACGGAACCGCATTAGTGTTATTTTTTCGGCCCCGAAATTTTTTTCAATAAATGGTAGTATATGCCATAGAAACCTCAGAAAAAAAATTTAAGCAAATTTGACCGGAGCGTTTCCATGGAAACCGGGCAAACATAAAATTTCTAGGTTTTGCCATGAATTAATTATTTTTTCCATCTACTACCCTATTTATTTTTATCCTATTTATTTTTATTTCTAGCACAGGTAACTATAGCAACGAGGTAAAATCTATTAATATATATATATATTAAATATATTTAAATAAATTGTAGAGCTTCTTTGATTTGAATTATCTTGTTTGAGTTAGTGGCTTCCCGCAGACTTACAAGGAAGCGACCACCAGCTTGTGGGCTTTTCGCAGATTGACTGAAGAATCACAATTAATTCTCTCTGTATCCATCTGATACACCATACGAACATCAGACATCGACACTTTAGCATTTGCTCCTATTTGAAATACGTCATTCATATAACTCCACTTAAATTCAGGAGGATAAAATATGTCGGTGTTAAATAAGTTATTTCGTGTATTCTTCATGAGGTGATTATAATCAAACAACGGAATTATATCACAAAGCTCTGGTTCATATATAATCTTTGTGTAAGCATTGACATTAACTGAAAGGCCATCAGTAACAAACACTCGTGGCTGAAACTCGGCCTCTTTTAAATGTTTCACAACTTCCTTGAATTCTTTTATCAACATGTCTCCAGTTAATGTCTCGTAACATGGCACTGACTTGACAATTATTCCATTTCCCCCACTTAGACCTCTTACCATAATATCCAGCAGGGTCTTTGGTGATTCAATAATACCTCCTGCACTAAATATTGATTTTCTCTGTAAGTAAATTTCATCCGCGTATATTACAACATTCTGATCCATACCAATGCTCTTTAGAAGTGTATAAACTTTTACATCACCTCTTGTCAACTTTTCAAAGAATGAAATGCTGGGTAGGTTCGGCATCAGCTTCAAGAGCTCTTTATATCCATTCCTGCTGCTCTTATAACGTAGAATAAGACACTTTCTAATGATATTCTTGGGGTATATTCCTATCTTTTTATAATTGCGGTACTCGTCTAGAAATTTCATGAAATCTGAGTCAAAATTAGGCAATGAATGAAACTTGACCTCATTCATTAGCCTAAGCAAAACGCTTTTCTTCTGAACTTTATTATACCCACTTTTGTTACGTGGTAAATAGCTAAAATTAACGAGGGGTATTTTAGAGGTATTTTGAGAAACAATAAAGTACGTCGTTGAGATCTTAAGGAAGTAATTCAGTTTTAGATTTTCGGGGGAAATTTCATAAATCATAATTCCATCTTCACTTTCAACATCACACTTACACGCATGTACCTCTCTATTCTTAAAAACATCCTCGTCTTCAATCCATTTCTTTATATTTCCCAACTGCCACTCCAATTTGTCTTCAACTAATTTTCTATTTTTGAGTAGGTTGTATAGTGTGGGATCAACTTTTCGTTTAGTTGGTGACTTGCGTAGTGGGGATGGTAATTGCACAGCCAATGTAAATATTGATGGAATTGATTCCTTTTTGAGATTGGAACTTCGAAACTGCAAATTTCTGTTCATCATAAAATCCTTCGGCTCGAAGTGAACTTTACAAATTCGATCTTTATCGTAATCGAATTCTCGACCTAACAAAAATATTAATCTAAAATAATTTATACGGCTAGTGTTCCGCCCGTGCCAGTATTTATATTTCACATTGCAATGTAAACTAATTACTACTGAACTCGAATCAAAAAATCGAAAAAATCGAAAAAATAACTATAGCTATATGTTCTAGATCATTTTATTTTTTATTTTATTCTAGAATAGTTAAATAACTTTTATATGTTGTTCTATAACTAATATTGAAGCCATAGTAACAATGATTAAGGAACATACGCATACGCATGTGGCATACGGATAGCCGTTTTTTTTAACTAGCTAGTATTTTTTGAAATTATAAAAAAATGTGAAATCATTGATTCTAGAATGTTTTCCAATATTAAAAAACACTAAATAAAATATTATTTTCTTTATTTTCAAAAATACTAGCCAGTGAAAAAAATACTACTAGATGGTAGAAAAAATGTCTACTAAGGTTCTAGAACAATCACAAATGTTCTAGAACATAATAAAATGCAATAAAACCAAATAAAAAGACATACAAATTTTATAAATTTGCTGTACCATGGCTACACACATACTATAGTAGTACCAAATAGATAACATGTCGTAGAACATTTCATGCATGATATAATAATAAAATCCTTACCTGGCGTATTCAGCCCCTGACGAATCGCTTGTTTCCATTCATTGCAAACAGCAACATCAATAGGAAACCGGTGCAAATGGTCTTTTGTACGGTGGCTGAATGTGGCCAATTTAATTAATTTTAAAATGGGAAATATAAAAGGAAATTAATGAAATATAATTCCTTAAAACAGGAATTAATCAAATATAATTCAACCCAAAACAGGAATTAATCAAATATAATTCAACCCAAAACAGAAATTAATCAAATATAATTCAACCAGAAACAGAATTTAATCAAATATAATTCAACCCAAAACAGGAATTAATCAAATATAATTCAACCACAAACAGAATTTAATCAAATATAATTCAACCCAAAACAGGAATTAATCAAATATAAGTCAAACATTTTGGAGGGAAATTTAAAATACTGTCTCAGTGCAGTGCAGCAAATTGTCGTTTCCTTTTCAGTCTATCAGTGCAGTACTGCAGTAACGGTTGCCCGTACCTCTGTAAGCTTAGCTGCTTAGTTCTGTGGTTAGTTGTTAATCTTTTAATCACTACAGCACTACTGACTACCGATCTACGTAATGATGGTAGTACAAAATGTCATGATGTCATGGGTGATAGGGAGTTGTGGCGGCGCAATTTTGTCGACAAGCCGGCACAGCATTCTTAAAAATGCAGCTGCAATGCAGCATGCAGATACTAGTAGTACACCTGCAGTACAGTTCTATATACAACTACTGAACTAACTAATCCTACGGAATTACCGGTCTTTCTGAAGATTGGTAAGGTAAAGCTGCCGGATTTCCCCGTAGTCAGGTCGTATCGGTCTGTTGGTAGTCAGTAGTGATTAAAAGATTAACAACTAACCACAGAACTAAGCAGCTAAGCTTACAGAGGTACGGGCAACCGTTACTGCAGTACTGCACTGATAGACTGAAAAGGAAACGACAATTTGCTGCACTGCACTGAGACAGTATTTTAAATTTCCCTCCAAAATGTTTGAATTATATTTGATTAATTCCTGTTTTGGGTTGAATTATATTTGATTAAATTCTGTTTGTGGTTGAATTATATTTGATTAATTCCTGTTTTGGGTTGAATTATATTTGATTAAATTCTGTTTCTGGTTGAATTATATTTGATTAATTTCTGTTTTGGGTTGAATTATATTTGATTAATTCCTGTTTTGGGTTGAATTATATTTGATTAATTCCTGTTTTGGGTTGAATTATATTTGATTAATTCCTGTTTTGGGTTGAATTATATTTGATTAATTCCTGTTTTGGGTTGAATTATATTTGATTAATTCCTGTTTTGGGTTGAATTATATTTGATTAATTCCTGTTTTGGGTTGAATTATATTTGATTAATTCCTGTTTTAAGGAATTATATTTCATTAATTTCCTTTTATATTTCCCATTTTAAAATTAATTAAATTGGCCACATTCAGCCACCGTACTTTTGACTTGCATACTAAACAAGTACGTGGCATGATGTAGATAGTTCACTATGTGTAGCCAGTGAAGTAATGAAGACCCTACTGTGAAGAGACTAAAGGTTACCGCGATGTTTGATTGATTGATTGATTGATTGAATTTTTTCCCATATAAAAAATACATACTGCACAATACTGAAATAATATATATAAATCACAATTTACCGGTAATTTATTTTACATTGTTTTATGTAAATTATGTAAATGAATGGATGGTATAATACATGTTTGAAATTATATAATAAAATTGTCTTGCCTAGGTATCATAAATGGTCTAACTCTGTACAGTAGTTTACAATAAATCACGTGTACCGTATATACATACATTAAACTTGAAATAAAATAAAATTTACAGTTTAAAATATATCTGTTACGTAGCTACAGTTTAAAAAGTAGTATCACATACGTATGTATGCATATGTTAATCCGAGTTAATTTTACTGTACATATGTGATAAGTTTTAAACTATGTGTTCGTATTTTATTGTACCTTGTTAAATAAATTTTATTGTACCTTGTTAAATAAATTTCATTGTATGTATGTGATACTACTTTTTAAACTGTAGTTACGTACTGATACTCCGAGTTAATTTTACTATACATAATATGTGATAAGTTTTAAACTACGTGTTCGTATTTTATTGTACCTTGTTAAATAAATTTTACTGTACGTATGTGATAAACATACATATGTAGGCCTATGGTTAATTGTAATCGAAAAATTATCGGTTAAAATATTGTTTTAAAATAGTGC
>JAUCBJ010006367.1:0-43798 GCA_032718475.1 Nemertoderma westbladi | reverse complement strand
TGTGTTTTTTCGAATTCGCGCAGATATTCTGAAAAATTAATACAAGGTAGCGTTGCAAAAATGGTGTTCTATAACACCAAAAAATACCGGTCATTTTAAGATATAAATTATTGGAAATGATCGAGGAAGTTTACTTATGGTCACTTTTAGTGATTTTGACCCACTAACAGTGACTTATACCGATAAGTCTATTAATTAGCGGCCCTCCCTTCTGCACCCCGAGAGGTTAATAGAAGAGTGACATCACCGCGACGCCTACGGTATACCCAGATAGAGACCGTAACTCAGTTGCTTAGACTACGGGATAGGATGCGGACGATGCGATTCCGCACTGGTTATCTTTATTTCGCGACATATAAATGTAGCCCTTGACGCCCCAGGTCTCCCCCCAGCTGTTCTTTACCAACCAGTAGCTGCCCTCCCCCGCGTCGGCCACCCCCATCCTCCCGTAACCGACGACCAACACGCCGTGGTCCAGCTGGGCATCCGAGCACTGCGGTTCGTCGTACAAGCCGGACGAGTAGAACTGGAAACTCGTGTGTCCCGCGTCGATGGCGACCGAGACCGGGCCGACCGTGGCCACGGCCCGACGCAACGCGCGTTCGTCGCCCCCGGGGACGTCGACAAATCCCGTGTCGTTAGCCGCGACTCGCCCCCGATCGTACGAGCACTCACCGTCCTGCGCCTCGTACGGGTAACTCTCCTCCGTCTCCAAACCCTTCGCCTTGATGTAGGTAAACGCGTCGTCCATTATCCCGCCTTCGCAGCCGTGGTTCCCGTAGCTACCTGAACAGTCCACCAACTGCTGCTCCGAGAGACTCAATAACTTCCCCGTCTTCCGTTTTATTTGTCCTTCTAGCGACCCCGTCGCAGAGAAGCTCCAACAACTCCCGCACTGCCCCTGGTTCTTCACCGGCGTCACCAGGTTCTTATCGCGCCAGTCCACGGACTTGGGGAGAGATTCATCGCCCGGGGTGAAGTAAACCTTGCCGGAATCGAGACGAGCCCGACCTCGGAATCCGTTTAGTTTCCGGAACTCGTTGTTGGTGAGGTCGGCCAGGTGGTTGAGTGACAGTCGGTAAGTCTTCTTGCCAACGTCGTGCTCCAGGTTGTGTTGGTTAATGAGCTCGAGGTTGTTCTCCCATATGAGTCGGCGTTTTGAGTCCTCGTTGATGTGAGGGTAGTCCCGGCTGTGCAACCGCTTCCACAGCTCCCATTCGTCGTCCAAAGAAGGCGATCCTACTGAAAGATATCGGCTCAATACTAGAGAAACTGTTGCGAAGAGAACCGCAGCTAATAGTAATAACTTCATCGTTGAGTATTTCAGTATTTGTAACACGAAAATTTACTGAATATAGAACAATGGCAAATGGCAGGATGGAGTTCTTTAATAAATCAGTACTGCAGTATGTTAAGCGCTATCTATATTTTGGTTATATTATGAACAATAATGCATTCAGTTCATTATTATTAATTAGTGTTAACGGTTAAGGCCTGACCAAAAAGAAACCCTAAAATAATATACCAAATATATACATAATACAGGTACCGGTACCGACCGGTAGGCCTATACAATCCTACATGGCGATAGCCTCAACAAATTCACTGTACAAACTCGTAAATTAATAAAAATATAGCATTTTGTATCGCATTTGTAAGTAACGGTACCAAACTAGGATTACTCGTCCACGAATTTTTCAATGTTAATTGCAGCACCGGGCTGCCGGGGTTTATCCGCTTTACCTAAGCTGTAACTTTACTTGGAAGTAGATTATGTTTGTAAACAAAAAAAACAGATGACGAAATCCTTCCAAACTTCTTTTATATCAACCACTGGACTGTCACATGACACCCCATATTAACCAATGGTTGACAAGCAACACCTATCAACAGGAACAATCCACATCTTTACTATGTACAGTAGTACAGCGCCTAATAGGAAAGCCAAATATATCTCCCAGCTAACCACTACAACCGAACCACCATTACTGCCATAGTGAGAGCCCACACAGCTGGCTTTTCAGAATACCAGAGACGCTATTGGTTGAAAATTGTTAGCTTTAACTCTTACTAAGCAACCAAGGGATTATTGCGTCATCGGATTATTTCTGGCAGACAAGCCACCAATAACAACATTGGGTTTAACGGAATAGGTCGAATTGGCCCTGGCAAGCAAAACATTTTTGTCCTTTACAATTTATTAATAATTGATATACAACAAATGTATACTTACTTGCGTTGACTGTTGGGTGTGGGAGTTACCTGATATTAATTAATTGCAATTATTGACAGGTAACAGCGAATCTTGCTGTAACTTGGCAGTTGTAGTGTTTGAATTATTCATATATCGCACGCAGAAATGGATAAGTGGCCTTGGACGTGACGTGGAATGTATTCTCTGACAAGTTATTTATAGCAATGATGTAATAATGAACATAAATAATTTTTATTTTGCCCCTGCTGAGCGAAATACCGCGTTAAAGGCTATAAACATGTCACCGCCCATGTGAAGAATACCAGGATTTCACTTTTCGGTCGACTTTTTATTGAAATTTTATATATGAAGATTTTTATTTTTTTAAATGTATCTTTATTAAGTGTTTTATAGGGCTTGTTTCTGTCTTATAACCTGTACATATACTAATTCGTTTATTTTTTTGGTTATATTCAGCCCTTCTGTAACCTGTTTTGGTGAAAACCTGGTATTCTTCACTTATGGGGGTAAACTGCAAAGTGAAATATAACGGCAGAAAGTCTGGTATTCTTCACATGGGCCCATGTCAGGCCTAACACATAACCCTCGAAATATTATTGGGAAACTCTTGAGCTCTCTTACTTCGGCTACAACATTAACCCTTAAACTGGTGACGATTTTTCTAAAACGCCATCTCCACTTGGTGGAAACTCAAATATGAGTTTTGCGATTGTCAGTTCAACTTGGTGGGAATTATTGATAAAATCTATTCTGACTTGGTGTAAACTCATATGAGTTACAGTAAAACCGTTCTGACTTGGTTTCAACTCATATATGAGTTTCGGCTATACTTTTGTTTATCAGCTCCCAGGAAGGTAGCATTGACTTTTCTGTCAACATCAACAGGCCCATTGTATTGGGATGTTAATGAGCTTTACAACAGTGGTGAGCGGGGTAGCTCAGTTGGTTGAGCGCCGGGCCTGCAATCTATTGGTTGTAGGTTCAGCCCCGCCAGGGTCCACTCAGCCTTTCATCCACTGGGGTCGATAAAATGAGTACCAGTTAAATAACTGGGAGCAAATCTTGGGATAGGAGTAGCGCCCACCCCTACCCTCGGGTAGCAGCTATCGAAAGAGGAGCCTTCGGGTCGCCTCCGGCTTCGGCCGACTGTTTGCTTTTGCTTTTGACAACAGTAGTTGAATCGGCTTCAGACGATCAGTATAGGCTAAATAAACAAGGCGGTAGTAAAGCGTGGGAAAGTTGTCTAATTTCAACTAATGGCCGTTTCATTGTTAAAAGTCACAGAAACAAACTGTATACACCAGGTTGAAGGTAAACTTTCTCCTCTTTCAGATGATATATATACCGGTACCCGCCTCTAAAGTTGAAAATTACGCACTCTAACGCTAATTTACTAATTCACTAATTTGCAGCATTTTTTAAAATAATTAGTCTTATTCGATAAAAAAAAATTAAACACTTAGATTTTTACATTCATACTGTAGAATGTTACGAATAATTTTCAATCTTTTTATGAATTCCAAACTGGCGTAATTCCGCATTCAATTCTTAAATTAACATAAATTTATTTTGAGTTTTATAAATATAAGAAAAACTCAACAAGGAGGAATAGAATAAAAATATAATCTCTACCAAGTCCAGGCGATGGCTCATAAACTCATGAGTTTTCACCAAGTCAACTAATTCTTCTTAAAAAAGGTCCACCAAGAGGGAATAGACTTGAGATAACTCAAATATGATTTCTCACCAAGTCAGATACTACCAACTACCATTAGAAAAATTCCCACCAAGTGGAATTGGCCCTCCCAAAAGTCATGAGTTTTGACCAGTTTAAGGGTTAACTTTGATTCTCCCATTTACATGTTCCAGGTGGCTTTACGAGCTCTCGGATTCGAACCAAAGAAAGAGGAACTACGCAAAATGATATTCGATATCGACCAAGAAGGCAAAGGAGTTATTGACTTGAGTGATTTCTTGGAGTTAATGACACAAAAAATGGTTCGTATAATAGGCTTTCTACAGTACTAACCGGACTGGGAGCACATTGAGGTACGGTAGATGACATTTCAGTGGATTTCGAAAGAAATTTTGTGCCCATGTCTACACTTTGAAAAGCCACGTCAAGGGTGTCGACACTTCAAAACAGTGGCGAATCTAGGAATTTATGAAGTGGGGGGGGGGGGGGGGGGGGGGGGGGCACTTTTTATAAATATTAACCCCACCCCCCCCCCCCCCCCCCACCCAAATGAAATTATAAATAGAGATAGCTAATGATATAATTTGTTTTTATTCCAAAATTGTAACATTACTCAACGCCGTTAGTATTAACAGAGAGTTGTTATTTAGCACTTTAAACTTTTGAGGACATTACAACATTGTATTGGCCTGTACATTTAGTATTGTATTTGGTGTTATCCGTTATGTCCCGTTAGTGGACATTACTTAACGCCGTCATTGGTTACTACGTAAAAAATAGGTGGAAATTTGCCTGACAGCCAGATAGGCCTGTATAATAGGCTAGAATAATGAAATAATAAAATAATAATAAATAATAATTAACGACAACTACGTTTCGTATATATTTTTGTTACCATTTAATTAATTATATTTTTATCATGACCTACTACTGTATATATAGTAGGTCATGATTTTATTTAGGATAAAATTAGAGCCAATGAGAAATATGTCTCATGAGCCACTATGCTAGCGCTAGGATATATTATACTGGGATTCCTAATGTTTGGGCGTTGGTTTCATCAGCAGTGACATAGCACTGCACTGTCTCTGGCGTACTACAGACCTGTGTAGGTAGATTTTTAAAACTTCTAAGAATTCGTAGTGACTGAAGTCTCGCGATATTCAAGAACGGGATAGACGTCTACATGCTGAGATGGCCCAGTTCAACGATTTCTTGACAGTAACAAATTAGGCAGTTAGTTACCTTACCTTCAGTGGTTTATTTAACTCTATAACTAACCTGGTAGAGGTGAGAATTGTACCCCAAGATCTGGAATGAATAACTGTAATTACTGTACCGGTAACGAAAAACTATTAACTGAAATTATAGTACCAAAAGGGAAAGGCATGGGCAGCCTTGAATAGGCTTTCCAGGATTTGGAAGTCACCGAGAATTAATCGGAAACTTAAGGTCCTATTATTTAGAGCAGCAGTAGTTCCAGTACTCCTCTATGGGAGTCCATACTGGGCTCTAACTGCTGAGGACACCAAATCTCTGGATGGCACATTCACAAGAATGCTACGTCGGGTTCACTGTGTCAAGTACAATGCACACATCTCCAACCAGAGACTATATAACATTGGAGGTGTCTCATTGGTTCCACCAAGCTTGACACTAGAACAAAGCCGCCTCCGCTTTGCAGGACATTGCTTTCGCCGTGAGGACCACCCAGTGCATAATCTTGTGATTTGGCGCCCTCATGGAGTGAATAAGCATGGTAGACAGTCCATCACTTTCTTGAGACGCATCTTAAGGAAACTGTCCTTGAAGATGTGGGTGATCTCGCAAATGTCATGGGTGATATGGAGTTGTGGCGGCGCAATTTTGTCGACAAACAGGAAGAGCATTCTTAATATATATGTAATATATAATAATGCAGCTGTAATGAAGCATACCGATCCTAGTAGTAGTGATGTAAATGTTGTAATACCGGTACCGATAGGGGATTTTTTAAAATATGAATTGCAACCTAAGATTGACTGTTGATGTTGAAGAGGAGTAATATTTGAGCAGCGAGGCGTCTCTGACTGGTTAGCGCTACTGAATAGGCCCGGTTCTACCCCGGGTGAAGTCCGTCCACATTTCATCCACGTCTATAATAGTAGATCCCTATTACATTATCAGCTCAAACCTAATTTATTTATTTTTTACAAAGAAAAGGGTGTTTAATTAAATTAAATATTTTGACTGCGAGTCGATAAATCGACATTTATTCTGACGTCTAAGTTCCCATACCTCATTACTTGCATAGTTTATTACACGCAGTGTTTTTCCTAATAATGTGGCGGCGCCACTTTAACTACTTTTTGTTATTCGACTGAATTCTGTTTGGAGGTGTCCTTGTCTGACCCTCTACATCCCGCGTTTTGTCGGCAGCTATCGCAGCCTTACGTTCCTCAACGCGTTTCATAATATCATCAATTGACTGTTTCTGCACCCGTTTCATTTGTTCTCCCCACATCTCCTTCACTTGATTCCACGGGTTCAACATATCGGGTTGATCAGTTGATGGATGAACCACTCTCTCCGGCAAGTTAAAGAACTTAGGGAAGGTGCGGATTGCAACACCGAGTAAACTAACAATAAAGTTACTGGTAAACCAATATAGACACATTGCAGCAGGAAAGCCGTGCATAAAAGTAAAAACAATAACTGGCATTGCCCGGAATATGTACTTCATGAACTTGGGTTGTTGAGTAGGAGTTAATGCCATTTCGGTACCCATCTCTAAGACTATCCATAGTGTGACAGACGTTGCCAGTGGCAACAAATAGAAAGGGTCGGCCACACAAAGATTAGCAAACCAAGCGACGCCTCCAGTGGTCATTGAAGGAACAGGGAGATAGCACATTCCTCTGAGAGCGGCGAATGTGGACAGAAACAGAGGTGCCTGTATCAAAAGTGGCAACATCATTGTATGATGACTTATACCGTGTTTCTGCTGCAGTTGTATTAATTGCCTTTGGATTGTGTAAGATTCTAACATATTACCCTCCTGTTGGGCCTTCATAATACGTTTATTCAGTCGCATGACTTCCGGTTGTACATTACTTAAGACGATACAGAAACGTTGGGTGCGAATATTAATGGGAACCAATAGAAGACGGAGCATTACAGCGTACACAATGATAGTTGCCCACCACCCAAGACCGGTTGTTAGATGGATGTATTCGAGGAACGATTGGACCAACCCACTGGGCGAATAACCACCGAGACCTAGGGATGTGATACTTTCTGCTCCAGAGGAGGCCGTATCAGCTATTGCATCGAAGGTATTGGAATCAACAACCGGTAACGATTCAATCGGAATCCGCAGTGTATCACCGGAACTCAAGCAACGTACCGGTACGGAACTTACCATACTGCGACGTGCCGGTAAACCGATTAGCGTCGATAATATATTCCTGTTGGAATTCGCGGATATATTCCTCCTACAGGAGTTTACTGAACCGCAGTAGTTTCTTTGAGGGATCGATAAATAATTAATATTCCCGGGTTTTTTTCCTGCGGTAACGATTGTCGTTATGTAAGACGGGGGAGTTTCGATGTTACGCGGCAAGCGGTGCGGTTTGCACCGGATAACAGCAGCCAACCACCGCATCCTTGTTAATGATGTGGAATATAATATAATTATACTGCTTGGCTTATAAGGTACTTGTAGGCCTACTAAACTTACAGGTTTGATACAGACAGACAGGACATTACTGCATTAATGCCAAGTAAGGAAGTAAGACTCAATAAAAACATATGGGAATGAAATTGTGATTCGAATTCCCCGCCAAATCTCTCCAAACCATTAAAATTCGCAACAAACGAAATTCACAACACTCGTCCGCCGAATTTGTATAGTTTCAATACAAATTTATTCTTCGTTTTTTTGGCAATATTAAGAATAATATAAATATTTTGCAGACGGAGAAAGACACAGGAGAAGAAATCCTCAAAGCATTTCGTCTTTTCGACGACGATAAAACCGGGAAGATATCATTCAGTAATTTGAAACGTGTAGCGAACGAACTGGGAGAAACAATGACAGACGAAGAACTTCAGGTAATAATAATTTATGGAGACAAAAATACAAATATGTAGTGAGCTTTAATACTCTATGCCATAAATCGCCGTTTCAATAATTTTTTGTAAATTTTTTTACGATTTAATCTTTGTCCGTCAGTCTGTCCGTCAAAATATAACCGACAGCCTGACCACCAAACAGACATTTTGGAAGTCATCAAATGTTAAAATTGACACTCTAAATGAATTCGCCGACCAGGAAAACCCCTATAGGTAAACTTTTAGCAAGATGGTTAATATTTGACAAACAGAGATAGTCGGATAGTCAGCTAGATAATATTGGCAGACATTCTCACATATTAACAGACAATTTTTGCGCGGGAAGGAACAAATTTTAAAGTCAATTATCTCAGAATGTAATTTTTTCATGCCAAAAAAACATAATTCTACTCTTCTGCCAATTTGTAATATTTTTTCATGAAATTTGGACATACTGTAGTAATCACAAGATTGGTGTTTTCAAAAGTATTGGTCAGTTTCAAATTTTGATCCTAACTAATTTTATTGGCTTCGAAATGTGAAAAATGCTAATTTTTAAAAAAAATATGAAAATAATTAATTAATTTGATAATAAAATTGGAAATAATCAGTATCAAAAAAATAGACCAATACTTTTATTGGCTCATTCCATGAAAAGGTCAACCTCCCCACTAATTTCTAAAAATGAGATGTAGCTTTGAATTTATACTTATTTTAGTTCAAAATTTATCGTACTTCATGAATTCAGTGCTAAAAATTGTATCAACACAGGTGGTTTATCAAAAATAGTCGAATTACAAATTATGCACCTGCTCTGCTCAAAATGTGAATAAAAGTGTGCAAAAGTTTCGTTTCCTGTAGGCACTTCCTATGACCAATAAATTAACATTTCTGAGCATGTACCAAATCACAAGCAAACCCATTTTCGAATTTTTTTGGTTTCATTTAATTTCACCAGTGTTTCATTCCTCTGTAATGAAATCGATAAAGTTAATCTTGTGATGTCCCATACTTTACCTGAAATAGTGAAATTTTTAGTTTATTCACAGAGATGTAACTCAGCCTAATCACCCAGTGGAATGCAAAGCACGTTTCTGTTGCGTCATCGTATAAAACAAATAGTTTCATCTTCACTCCCTCAGAAATATCATGGCGGCCAATTGAAAATTGTCCCATACTTTACCATTAAAATGGCGATTATATTAGTGCACTGTATTAATGTAATATGTGAAGCCAGGAGTGTTATAATACTCTAAGGTCATAGTAGGCCGTAAGAATATGAGTCTATATTTGAACTGAGAATCATTCCTCGGTCAAGAAATCTTTGGGTTTATGCATGTAAAGTCCCATACTTTACCAAAAAATAGTGAAATTTTTAATTTATACACAGAGAAGTAGTCTAACTAAGCCCAATCACCCAGTGGAATGCAAAGCACGTTTGTGTTGCGTCATCTTAAGAAACAATTACCTGTAGTTTCATAATCTACTCCCTCAGAAACATTATGACGACCAATTGAAAATTGTCCGATACTTTACCATTAAAATGGCGATTATATTAGTGCACTGTATTAATGTAATATGTGAAGCCAGGAGTGTTATAATACTCTAAGGTCATAGTAGGCCGTAAGAATATGAGTCTATATTTGAACTGAGAATCATTCCTCGGTCAAGAAATCTTTGGGTTTATGCATGTAAAGTCCCATACTTTACCAAAAAATAGTGAAATTTTTAATTTATACACAGAGAAGTAGTCTAACTAAGCCCAATCACCCAGTGGAATGCAAAGCACGTTTGTGTTGCGTCATCTTAAGAAACAATTACCTGTAGTTTCATAATCTACTCCCTCAGAAACATTATGACGACCAATTGAAAATTGTCCCATACTTTACCATTATAATGGCGATTACATTAGTGCACTGTATTAATGTAATATATGAAACCTGGAGGGCAGGAGTGTTATAATGCTTTAGGGTGATAGTAGGGGGAAGCATAGAAGTATGCATTTGAACTAAGAATCATTCCTCAGTTAAGGGGGGGGGGGGGGGGGGGGGGGGGGGGGTACACCATTTTCGGACAACTCTTCGATTTATCACTCTCAGCGTTTCAAAATTGTTTGGTTTTGGCTAAAATTTGGCATTTAGGTGCCTAAGATGCTATTCTACATGACAGGTCAGAAAAAAAAATTTTCCGCTATTTAATATTAGTTAATACTAGTTAACAACAAAAAAAACTTGGTTGCGCTTAAAACCCTAAGGCTTTTACAGTTTTGATTCTAATCACATGAAAGTTTTTTTATATGATAGATCAAAGATGGCGCAACATAACTATCAGGCGAAATTTTGTTAAAATAATTCTGCACCGCTAGGTGGCGCTGCAAATTTATGCTAATTTTTAGGTATTTTATAAATAGTATTAAATTTTATTAACAAAAAATTCCGAAAAGTTGCCTGATACTTTTATGCAGGGTGGCTATCTAGACACCCACAGGAAGTTTCAGACTAATTACTCAAAAATTGTAGAAGTAGTAGGGTTTTGAAGTTGACAATTTCATAAAAAAAATATTTGGAGATAATCAACCTTTCATTATACATACTGTAGTAATAGTAATTTCAATAGGATTCCCTAAATGGAAATTTACATAACTTGAAAACTAAAAGGGCTATTAAATAGCGGTTTTCAGATTTGGAAACACCATTCAATGGTGCATTATAATAGACCATAAAAAAAATTTCGACATATTTTGGACCAAAATGGTGTACCCCCCCCCCCTTAACTAATCTTTGAGTTTATGCATGTAAAGTCCCGTACTTTACAACAAATTTCAAAAAATTTAGTTTTTTAGCAGATAAGAAGATCGGTTAGTACAGTAATTGATACATTTTCAGAAAAATGGAAAGAATTTCTAAACTTTTCACAGAATACATGTACCAAGTTTGGTTATATTTCATCAAAGATTGGTGGACTTATTTCGGTTTTTATCAAAATTTTTTTTCAAACTATCAGTACCAACAGACAGACTGTCTGATATGTGACCTTTGATTCCTTAAACCTCAGATTCTTTCCAAACTTTTGACAGACTTCATACGTACCAGGTTTGGTTTAATTTCATATATAAATGACCGAGTTATACAGAATTAGCGATCAAAAATTAGACAGATGACAGATAACATAGAACTCCTCAAGGGGACCCATATGCTAAGACTTCTGGTCAATTTGTGGGTCGCCCCACATTTTGCATCCATATCTTGGTTGGAAATACGTAGTTGCACTTCATTATCACTAATTATCCAGAAATTACTGTTAGGTTAAGTGTAAGAGACAATTTTGACCATAAAATTCGTACAGGTCCCGTACGATAGCAACGATGTCCCTTAGCAATGTCCCATACTTTACCACAGAAACCACACTGTAAAAAATTAGTAATGCAGCAATTCGTCTTATATTTATATTTTTATTTAAGCTTAATAATACAGCTTTATCCTAAACATCAACTCAACACCGTACCTGCGCACAATTCGCTAAATTTTAGAATTGAAATCATAAAATAAAAAAAACCATTTCGTACGAATCCGTACTTTACCTTAATTGGACAAGCTGGCGTTTTCTCAAGTGACTAAGTCCCGCCATAAGCTTCGCGAAATCAAAGCTGATATTCGAAAGTTTAATCCAAGCACAATTTTGTGCACATATGTGCTGTGGATAACATTGTACAGGCAATCAAATTTCAAAATTGTGTACGAATGTCCCGTACTTTACTTTGGAATGAGCCTGCAGCTGTGTAGACCCTCTTCTTACAGAGGGCATCATCATCTTGGCTTATAAGTGGGACACCTTATCCGTTATGGCCGGGTTAAGGACCCATATACTCGGAAGCATGGGTATATTGCGTGCCCGACCAGGTAGGCCCTAGATGAGAAGGAGTAAAGGGCTCACATTTATCTTCAGAGTTCACGCCACTTCGATATGAACCTGCAGTTAAGGATGCAGTGCATGGCCGAATAGAAGAGCTGCATAGCCCATGGTGGGTCATGTGCATCGGAGTATAATAGGACTAGATGGGTGATGGTATCCAAATCTAACTCTACTGTGACATCCACATCCACCCTGTAGAATGCAAACCAGGACGTGGTATTTGCCCCGGGGGCACCCCCAACAGTGTAAGAGACCATTTTGACCATACAATTCGTTAAGGTCCCGTACTTTACCTAGCAATGTCCCATACTTTAACCACACACACCACACTGTAAAAAATTAGCAATGCAGCAATTCGTCTGATATTTATATATTTTTTTAAGCTTAATAATACAGCTTTATCCCAAACATCAACTCATCACCGTACCTGCGCATAATTCGCTAAATTTTAGAATTGAAATCATAAAATAAAAAAAACCATTTCGTACGAATTCGTACTTTACCTTAATTGGACAAGCTGGTGTTTTCTCAAAAGTGACTCCCACCATAATCTTAGCGAAATCAAAGCTGATATTCGAAAATTCAATCCAGGCACAATTTTGTTCACATATGTGCTGTGGATAACATTGTACATAGGCAATCACAGTTCAAAATTGTGTACGAAAATCCCGTATTTTACTTTGGAATGAGCCAATTGTATGACTGTTTAATTTACGTTATGACTAACGTCATAACGTAATAATGTTATAACTAATAGTAATAATTTTAGGCTACTAAATAGCACTAAATTATTATAACTATATGAACTTTTTTTAAACCACCCACAGTAATCGATTGATCCATATACCAAAAATTAGTCAATTTGGACAAAGCCTTGCCCTGTTACCATAGGTTTTCATTGACTGTGTTCATAAAATAGCGAAACCCCCCCCCCCCCCCTCCCCCCTTAAAATAATGTGCTTAATTTTTTTATGAACGTTTAGGAGATGATCGATGAAGCAGACCGTGATGGTGATGGTGAGATTAACGAGGCAGAATTTCTTAGAATAATGAAGAAAACTAATCTCTATTAGCGGAAGAATAAATAGCTGAATAATATCTAACAGTGTCCAGCGCATTCCATACTAAAGCTTAAACTTATAAATATATCGGCGTAATTCAGGGCACAATTAAGTGCAACATGAGGCCTATCTATCTATATTTACACAGTAGTTTGTCATCGTTATCATCTCGCGATTTCAACTGGTTACCAAATGTATTTAATTCATTTCAAGTGAAAAAAAAGTATTTTCTGAAACATTTCATGTTTATGTGTCAAGAACAAAGTATGATTCACCGATACAATATTCACTTGTGAATCAAACCGTAACCAATTACAGCACAAAGAATCAAAGTCCTGCTATCTAATTCCACACAGTCTGAGAGTAGAGGCCGTACAGACCCCTTTACCACTGACAGTAAATGGGTCTCCTTTATAAGTCGCTATACCATCTCCAGACACCTTAAGGTCGCATTGAATTCCTTCCCATATTTTCTTCTTTGGGTTAAGTTGCTCATCTGGGTGACCTAAAGGAAAGTTTGTAGAAATTAATACTATCAGACGTTACCAGATGTAGGCCCTAAGTTAAGTATCTGTGATTTTAAAGTACATCTTATAAAAATTAAAAAATTTCGCCCTCTTGCTAAACGGTAACCGTATACGGACAAGCACAACCAACCACCCAGCCAAAATTTCTACAAGGTAACAGCTCGAAATGATTATAAACAACGAAATGGCTGAAGGTTTTCATTTTCAGCCATTTTGACATCTAGCGGCATAATAAAGAACTGCTGACAAAACTGTGTCCCGTGACAGACATGACTGTAGATATATGAACCAGCGTCATCACAAAGATACATCTATTTGGCTAGTATAGAACGTATTAAAAAAGAAATGGAAAATCTTAATGTTTAGTATAAATTTATCCCTCTAGCGGATGTCAGTTAAACCATTGATTTCAATTCTTATGGGTTTGCTGTAATAGATACAACAACTGAAGTGCAAAAATTTATAATTCGGAAACGACGGGCATCGAATCCGTGTCAAGTCACATATTGGCGAATATTGAGTTTCTAAGAATATGTGGTTCGGTGCGGCATCCACCTATCGGAACCACACAGTAACCATAACCACTAACCGGGGTGAGAAGGAAACCTAACCCGATCTCGGAACCACACCGTAACCGTAACCACTAACCGGGGTGAGAAGGAAACCTAACCCGATCTCGGAACCACACCGTAACCGTAACCACTAACCTGGGTGAGAAGGAAACCTAACCCGATCTCGGAACCACACCGTAACCACTAACCTGGGTGAGAAGGAAACCTAACCCGATCTCGGAACCACACCGTAACCGTAACCACTAACCTGGGTGAGAAGGAAACCTAACCCGATCTCGGAATCAAGCCGTAACCGTAACCACTAACCTGGGTGAGAAGGAAACCTAACCCGATCTCGGAACCACACCGTAACCATAACCACTAACCTGGGTGAGAAGGAAACCTAACCCGATCTCGGAACCACACCGTAACCGTAACCACTAACCTGGGTGAGAAGGAAACCTAACCCGATCTCGGAACCACACCGTAACCACTAACCTGGGTGAGAAGGAAACCTAACCCGAACTCGGAACCACACCGTAACCAATAACCTGGGTGAGAAGGAAACCTAACCCAATCTCGGAACCACACCGTAACCAATAACCTGGGTGAGAAGGAAACCTAACCCGATCTCGGAACCACACCGTAACCGTAACCACTAACCTGGGTGAGAAGGAAACCTAACCCGATCTCGGAACCACACCGTAACCACTAACCTGGGTGAGAAGGAAACCTAACCCGAACTCGGAACCACACCATAACCAATAACCTGGGTGAGAAGGAAACCTTACCCAATCTCGGAACCACACCGTAACCAATAACCTGGGTGAGAAGGAAACCTAACCCGATCTCGGAACCACACCGTAACCGTAACCACTAACCTGGGTGAGAAGGAAACCTAACCCGATCTCGGAACCACACCGTAACCGTAACCACTAACCTGGGTGAGAAGGAAACCTAACCCAATCTCGGAACCACACCGTAACCAATAACCTGGGTGAGAAGGAAACCTAACCCGATCTCGGAACCACACCGTAACCGTAACCACTAACCTGGGTGAGAAGGAAACCTAACCCGATCTCGGAACCACACCGTAACCGTAACCACTAACCTGGGTGAGAAGGAAACCTAACCCAATCTCGGAACCACACCGTAACCAATAACCTGGGTGAGAAGGAAACCTAACCCGATCTCGGAACCACACCGTAACCGTAACCACTAACCTGGGTGAGAAGGAAACCTAACCCGATCTCGGAACCACACCGTAACCGTAACCACTAACCTGGGTGAGAAGGAAACGTAACCCGATCTCGGAACCACACCGTAACCGTAACCACTAACCTGGGTGAGAAGGAAACCTAACCCGATCTCGGAACCACACCGTAACCGTAACCACTAACCTGGGTGAGAAGGAAACGTAACCCGATCTCGGAACCACACCGTAACCGTAACCACTAACCTGGGTGAGAAGGAAACCTAACCCGATCTCGGAACCACACCGTAACCGTAACCACTAACCTGGGTGAGAAGGAAACCTAACCCGATCTCGGAACCACACCGTAACCGTAACCAATAACCTGGGTGAGAAGGAAACCTAACCCGATCTCGGAACCACACCGTAACCGTAACCACTAACCTGGGTGAGAAGGAAACCTAACCCGATCTTGGAACCACACCGTAACCGTAACCACTAACCTGGGTGAGAAGGAAACCTAACCCGATCTCGGAACCACACCGTAACCATAACCTGGGTGAGAAGGAAACCTAACCCGATCTCGGAACCACACCGTAACCGTAACCACTAACCTGGGTGAGAAGGAAACGTAACCCGATCTCGGAACCACACCGTAACCGTAACCACTAACCTGGGTGAGAAGGAAACCTAACCCGATCTCGGAACCACACCGTAACCACTAACCTGGGTGAGAAGGAAACCTAACCCGATCTCGGAACCACACCGTAACCGTAACCACTAACCTGGGTGAGAAGGAAACCTAACCCGATCTCGGAACCACACCGTAACCGTAACCACTAACCTGGGTGAGAAGGAAACCTAACCCGATCTCGGAACCACACCGTAACCGTAACCACTAACCTGGGTGAGAAGGAAACCTAACCCGATCTCGGAACCACACCGTAACTGTAACCACTAACCTGGGTGAGAAGGAAACCTAACCCGATCTCGGAACCACACCGTAACCGTAACCAATAACCTGGGTGAGAAGGAAACCTAACCCGATCTCGGAACCACACCGTAACCGTAACCACTAACCTGGGTGAGAAGGAAACCTAACCCAATCTCGGAACCACACCGTAACCGTAACCACTAACCTGGGTGAGAAGGAAACCTAACCCGATCTCGGAACCACACCGTAACCGTAACCAATAACCTGGATGAGAAGGAAACCTAACCCGATCTCGGAACCACACCGTAACCGTAACCACTAACCTGGGTGAGAAGGAAACCTAACCCGATCTCGGAACCACACCGTAACCACTAACCTGGGTGAGAAGGAAACCTAACCCGATCTCGGAACCACACCGTAACCGTAACCACTAACCTGGGTGAGAAGGAAACCTAACCCGATCTCGGAACCACACCGTAACCGTAACCACTAACCTGGGTGAGAAGAAACCTATCCCGATCTCGGAACCACACCGTAACCGTAACCACTAACCTGGGTGAGAAGGAAACCTAACCCGATCTCGGAACCACACCGTAACCACTAACCTGGGTGAGAAGGAAACCTAACCCGATCTCGGAACCACACCGTAACCGTAACCACTAACCTGGGTGAGAAGGAAACCTAACCCGATCTCGGAACCACACCGTAACCGTAACCACTAACCTGGGTGAGAAGGAAACCTAACCCGATCTCGGAACCACACCGTAACCGTAACCACTAACCTGGGTGAGAAGAAACCTATCCCGATCTCGGAACCACACCGTAACCGTAACCACTAACCTGGGTGAGAAGGAAACCTAACCCGATCTCGGAACCACACCGTAACCACTAACCTGGGTGAGAAGGAAACCTAACCCGATCTCGGAACCACACCGTAACCGTAACCACTAACCTGGGTGAGAAGGAAACCTAACCCGATCTCGGAACCACACCGTAACCGTAACCACTAACCTGGGTGAGAAGGAAACCTAACCCGAACTCGGAACCACACCGTAACCGTAACCACTAACCTGGGTGAGAAGGAAACCTAACCCGATCTCGGAACCACACCGTAACCGTAACCACTAACCTGGGTGAGAAGGAAACCTAACCCGATCTCGGAACCACACCGTAACCGTAACCACTAACCTGGGTGAGAAGGAAACCTAACCCGATCTCGGAACCACACCGTAACCGTAACCACTAACCTGGGTGAGAAGGAAACCTAACCCGATCTCGGAACCACACCGTAACCACTAACCTGGGTGAGAAGGAAACCTAACCCGATCTCGGAACCACACCGTAACCACTAACCTGGGTGAGAAGGAAACCTAACCCGATCTCGGAACCACACCGTAACCGTAACCACTAACCTGGGTGAGAAGGAAACCTAACCCGATCTCGGAACCACACCGTAACCGTAACCACTAACCTGGGTGAGAAGGAAACCTAACCCGATCTCGGAACCACACCGTAACCGTAACCACTAACCTGGGTGAGAAGGAAACCTAACCCGATCTCGGAACCACACCGTAACCATAACCTGGGTGAGAAGGAAACCTAACCCGATCTCGGAACCACACCGTAACCGTAACCACTAACCTGGGTGAGAAGGAAACGTAACCCGATCTCGGAACCACACCGTAACCGTAACCACTAACCTGGGTGAGAAGGAAACCTAACCCGATCTCGGAACCACACCGTAACCACTAACCTGGGTGAGAAGGAAACCTAACCCGATCTCGGAACCACACCGTAACCGAAACCACTAACCTGGGTGAGAAGGAAACCTAACCCGATCTCGGAACCACACCGTAACCATAACCTGGGTGAGAAGGAAACCTAACCCGAACTCGGAACCACACCGTAACCGTAACCACTAACCTGGGTGAGAAGGAAACCTAACCCGATCTCGGAACCACACCGTAACCGTAACCACTAACCTGGGTGAGAAGGAAACCTAACCCGATCTCGGAACCACACCGTAACCGTAACCACTAACCTGGGTGAGAAGAAACCTATCCCGATCTCGGAACCACACCGTAACCGTAACCACTAACCTGGGTGAGAAGGAAACCTAACCCGATCTCGGAACCACACCGTAACCACTAACCTGGGTGAGAAGGAAACCTAACCCGATCTCGGAACCACACCGTAACCGTAACCACTAACCTGGGTGAGAAGGAAACCTAACCCGATCTTGGAACCACACCGTAACCGTAACCACTAACCTGGGTGAGAAGGAAACCTAACCCGATCTCGGAACCACACCGTAACCATAACCACTAACCTGGGTGAGAAGGAAACCTAACCCGATCTCGGAACCACACCGTAACCATAACCACTAACCTGGGTGAGAAGGAAACCTAACCCGATCTCGGAACCACACCGTAACCGTAACCACTAACCTGGGTGAGAAGGAAACCTAACCCGATCTCGGAACCACACCGTAACCGTAACCACTAACCTGGGTGAGAAGGAAACCTAACCCGATCTCGGAACCACACCGTAACCGTAACCAATAACCTGGGTGAGAAGGAAACCTAACCCGATCTCGGAACCACACCGTAACCATAACCACTAACCTGGGTGAGAAGGAAACCTAACCCGATCTCGGAACCACGCCGTAACCACTAACCTGGGTGAGAAGGAAACCTAACCCGATCTCGGAACCACACCGTAACCATAACCACTAACCTGGGTGAGAAGGAAACCTAACCCGATCTCGGAACCACACCGTAACCATAACCTGGGTGAGAAGGAAACCTAACCCGATCTCGGAACCACACCGTAACCATAACCACTAACCTGGGTGAGAAGGAAACCTAACCCGATCTCGGAACCACACCGTAACCACTAACCTGGGTGAGAAGGAAACGTAACCCGATCACCAACTGCAGCGCCATCTGGTGGTTGTAACAGTTCTACCTTATCTGGTGTTGACGCACACATCACCATAGCTGAACTAACAACACCCCTCATCTTAGCCGGTTTCAGATTGCAAAGTAAAACAACCATAGAATCAACAAGCTAAATATAAATATAAAAATAACATCTAAATATATAAATAATTTACAAAAAAAATATTGAGATTACAAAAAAATATAGAGATTACAAAAAATATATGAAGATTTTTCGGCCGAAATATGCTTTTTACGGGCGAAATTTGCCATATACGGCCGAAATATACGTTTTACGGCAGAAAAGTACTAGTAGATAATAGCGTATCATAATAGTACAGATAGGGTGTGGATTGGGATTAGGGCATATTAGTGTGATTTGTTACCTGTCTGCTTATAAATATCTAGCACCGGTGTAAAATAGCCTAATTCGGCTGAAAAAATTGCGACCGTAACTGGCAAATTTCGTCCGAAAAACCATATTTCGGCCGAAAAAATCTGACCTTTTTCGTAAATCTCAACATATTTTGTAATCTCAATATTTTTTTTACCTTTTGGCTTCAACGGCGCCTCATACTTAGCTAACAACATGCTAACGGCTACTATACTACGGGACGGGCAGAGCTATAGATTCACTAAACCGGTTTTAAATTCAAAATAAAATAATTGTCTAATAAGCTGCACTGAAGCAAGCAGTCTACCGCAATAATCAAATCTTGACAAAAATCACTTCTTTCGGATCTCCACCCTAGAAAGCCTATAGTGCATGGTTTCCACTAATTACACGGGGAATCAAATAACATAAAAAAATACCCCGTTGCCGTGGCAACAGAACGAAGAGATATGGCCATGAAAATGTCAGAAATGGATTTATCGACTCCTGCCCCTCCTGCCACTCCCGTACCGGTAGTCGAGTACAGGTAGGCCTTGACACACGTGTGCAAATACTTTCTGCCATGTAATAGGCCTAAAGCTAAAGTAAAACTAATGTTTGATATACTGATATACAGATATATGGCAGTTCCTTTTTCAGTTTTTGGACTAAAAAGCTAAAAAGGAAGTTTAGTTTAAAAACGAGTACGCCTACCTCATCTACATTCATTACACATTAGGCCCTACAGCATTAGCATTATTAGTAAAGCGGAATTTTATACCGGTACGTAATCCGATTACGTAGCGACGTTGTGACCTAAGGCTATACCGGTACCGATATCGTTCTGATAATTAATTGATATGTAATATAAAGATCTCTTGGCCTTGATATGTCGTTCAAATATCGGATTCTCTATGCCGTGGCAGCCTTCATACTCATCATGATGGTTGCACTGATATTCCATACAAGCGGATTCGCCACAATCGGAGGAAACCCAGACAATATGTGCCTCTCGTGTCGTCAAAACAACGCGGATTTATCTAACGAGATCCGCCGATTAGCCGAAGAACAACACAGATTGATGGCATTACAGAACATCTTACAGGAAGGACTGCAGAGGTTGGGAATAACTGTATCAGATATTCCATCTCCGAATGAAATACAACAGGGTTCTAAAAACCAAACTAAAGCTACTCCTTATGTAGGTTCAGCCCAGGCGATACCTGTGGTTGTTATTGCGTGTAACCGGGTCACTGTGGCCCGTTGTCTGGACTCATTACTCCAGTACCGACCCGCCGGTACATCATTCCCTATTATAGTCAGTCAGGATTGTGGCCATGCCGAAACCAAGGCGGTTATAGAGACCTACGTGCTGGCCAACCCAGGGGTAGTGAGACTCATAGAGCAGCCGGAATTGGGCGACGTCCAGGGGGTGTCTGACCAGTCGCAACAAGGTTATCATAAGATAGCCCGACACTACAGATGGGCGCTCAACCAAGTGTTCAAACACTCAGAAACCCAGTACGAAGGGGCGATAATAGTTGAAGACGATTTATCAGTCTCCCCAGATTTCTTCGACTATTTTTCCGCGACTTTCTCATTGCTACGCAACGACTCTTCTCTGTTCTGCGTATCGGCTTGGAACGACAACGGACTTCCCGAGTTTATAGAGGAATCCCGCCCGGAACTGTTGTACCGGAGCGATTTCTTTCCGGGGTTGGGTTGGATGCTGACCCGCCGACTGTGGGACGAGCTGGAACCCAGCTGGCCGTCCGGCTACTGGGACGACTGGTTGAGGGAGCCGCCCCAACGGCGTGGGCGTTCGTGCGTGCGCCCAGAAGTGCCGCGCACCGAGACCTTCGGGCGAGTTGGCGTCAGTAAGGGACAATTCTTCGATACATTCCTCAAGAAAATTCACTTAAACAAGAAATACGTTGAGTTTAATTCCCTGGATTTATCCTACTTGCGGGAAGACAATTACGAGTCGGTTTTCGTGGACAGAGTTTATGGACTTCCGACTATCGTCTACGACGATATTATAAACTGGAGTTTTCCGTCGCCTGATAGTAACGAGTTCACTATACTCTACCACGGTAGTCGCAATCAATTCGTGGGTATAGCTAACGCGATGGGGTTAATGCTAGATACTAAAGCGGGGGTGCCGCGCACCGCGTATAAGGGGATAGTATCGGTCTACTATAAAGGTAAACGGATACACATAGCGCCCGGTAGGGAATGGAAGGGTTACAATAGCGTCCGGTAGGGAATGGAAGGGTTACAATAGCGTCCGGTTGGGAATGGAAGGGTTACAATAGCGTCCGGTAGGGAATGGAAGGGTTACAATAGCGTCCGGTAGGGAATGGAAGGGTTACAATAGCGTCCGGTAGGGAATGGAAGGGTTACAATAGCGTCCGGTAGGGAATGGAAGGGTTACAATAGCGTCCGCTAGGGAATGGAAGGGTTACAATAGCGTCCGGTAGGGAATGGAAGGGTTACAATAGCGTCCGGTAGGGAATGGAAGGGTTACAATAGCGTCCCGTAGGGAATGGAAGGGTTACAATAGCGTCCGGTAGGGAATGGAAGGGTTACAATAGCGTCCCGTAGGGAATGGAAGGGTTACAATAGCGTCCGGTAGGGAATGGAAGGGTTACAATAGCGTCCGGTAGGGAATGGAAGGGTTACAATAGCGTCCGGTAAGGAATGGAAGGGTTACAATAGCGTCCCGTAGGGAATGGAAGGGTTACAATAGCGTCCGCTAGGGAATGGAAGGGTTACAATAGCGCCCGCTAGGGAATGGAAGGGTTACAATAGCGTCCGGTAGGGAATGGAAGGGTTACAATAGCGTCCGGTAGGGAATGGAAGGGTTACAATAGCGTCCGGTAGGGAATGGAAGGGTTACAATAGCGTCCGGTAAGGAATGGAAGGGTTACAATAGCGTCCGGTAGGGAATGGAAGGGTTACAATAGCGTCCGCTAGGGAATGGAAGGGTTACAATAGCGTCCGGTAGGGAATGGAAGGGTTACAATAGCGTCCGGTAGGGAATGGAAGGGTTACAATAGCGTCCGCTAGGGAATGGAAGGGTTACAATAGCGTCCGGTTGGGAATGGAAGGGTTACAATAGCGTCCGGTAGGGAATGGAAGGGTTACAATAGCGTCCGGTAGGGAATGGAAGGGTTACAATAGCGTCCGGTAGGGAATGGAAGGGTTACAATAGCGTCCGGTAGGGAATGGAAGGGTTACAATAGCGTCCGCTAGGGAATGGAAGGGTTACAATAGCGTCCGGTAGGGAATGGAAGGGTTACAATAGCGTCCGGTAGGGAATGGAAGGGTTACAATAGCGTCCCGTAGGGAATGGAAGGGTTACAATAGCGTCCGGTAGGGAATGGAAGGGTTACAATAGCGTCCCGTAGGGAATGGAAGGGTTACAATAGCGTCCGGTAGGGAATGGAAGGGTTACAATAGCGTCCGGTAGGGAATGGAAGGGTTACAATAGCGTCCGGTAAGGAATGGAAGGGTTACAATAGCGTCCCGTAGGGAATGGAAGGGTTACAATAGCGTCCGCTAGGGAATGGAAGGGTTACAATAGCGCCCGCTAGGGAATGGAAGGGTTACAATAGCGTCCGGTAGGGAATGGAAGGGTTACAATAGCGTCCGGTAGGGAATGGAAGGGTTACAATAGCGTCCGGTAGGGAATGGAAGGGTTACAATAGCGTCCGGTAAGGAATGGAAGGGTTACAATAGCGTCCGGTAGGGAATGGAAGGGTTACAATAGCGTCCGCTAGGGAATGGAAGGGTTACAATAGCGTCCGGTAGGGAATGGAAGGGTTACAATAGCGTCCGGTAGGGAATGGAAGGGTTACAATAGCGTCCGCTAGGGAATGGAAGGGTTACAATAGCGTCC
The DNA here is from genome assembly GCA_032718475.1 of Nemertoderma westbladi. NCBI lineage: Eukaryota > Metazoa > Xenacoelomorpha > Nemertodermatida > Nemertodermatidae > Nemertoderma > Nemertoderma westbladi. The sequence continues at coordinate 20,405 of JAUCBJ010006367.1, read as the reverse complement.
GGTAAGGAATGTCAGAACACCGTACGCAAATTTTTTTAAATGTGCATTTATGTGTATGAAGACGTTGTGTATAGAGAGAGATATACGAGAGAAACATTTCTTTCCGAGATAGTTTTATTTAATTCCTTATTGAAAAACGTCAAAATAAATTTGTGGATTTTCTGACTCTTAGGTTGATGCTGTCGGAACTTTCTGTTACGACAGCGGAACTAGCTGTCGGTTATTTATAATACTATAATACAAAATATACGTATTTTATTTTTAGAATTATATTGGTTTACGATTCGTGGTTGTTGATCATTTAGGATTGTTTGTAAACAAAAAACCCTATTAACTAGTATGATAGTTTTTTTATTTATTTATTTAAACGTTTTACATAGTTTATCTAAATATTCGATCATTATATCTAATAATAGTTATTCAGCTTCTACTGTGCAATGCTCCCAGTGTTCACTTAATCTAAGTTATTCCAAAATTGTAACATTACTCAACGCCGTTAGTATTAACAGCGAGTTGTTATTTAGCACTTTACAACTTTAGAGGACATTACAGCATTGTATTGGCCTGTACATTTAGTATTGTATTTGGTGGTATTGTTTACGTGGTAACCCATGACGGTGTTAAGTAATGTCCACTAAGGGGACATTTCTTAACGCCGTCATTGGATACCACGTAAACAATAGGTGGAAATTTGCCTGACAGCCAGATAGGCCTACTGCATTACCTACCGGTAGGCGGGGTATACCTATTAATATCCAGTAGGGCCTAGCTATATTATTATAACATGGCTCCAAACGCCACCATAAATATAAGCTAACTTATTTATAACATAATTTATGTCATTTTTACATTTATTTATTCAGCAACTAATTTAATTTGTGCAGTTTCTATCACTTATAATATATGTACAATCATTTCGTAATGTTACAATTTTGGAATAAAACTACATACATACTTGTTGCAAAGTACTTTACAGTGTTCTGATCCTCGTGGCTTTATTTTCACTCACTCACTAACGTTCGTTCGTGTAACAAAGCCACTCGGATCATCGCATTGTAATGTGCTACTTTACAGTGTTCTGATCCTCGTGGCTTTATTTTCACTCACTCACTAACGTTCGTTCGTGTAACAAAGCCACTCGGATCATCGCATTGTAATGTGCTACTTTACACACAAGTATGTACAAATAGTTATTACTGAACTCGAGCTGGCGAAACAACCGCTAACCACAACAAATTCCTACAGAGTTATTGGTTAACTGGTGCAGTAGACGGCACGATAAGAAACTAACCTGTTACGAGAGTTAATTATTTTTAGACATGTTTACAATAAGTACCGATAGTTTTTAAGGTGTGTTTATAACAAATACCTTGAATAAATAGTAAGAAAGTATTATTTTGCACACAAAATAACTGCGATAACGGTGGTGCTTACGCTAACGCAACTCACTACCGGTACATGTAAGTTTAATTAAACTCTTCTTACCCAACATCAACCTACCTCATCCACAGAAATGTGTTTTACCAGACCACTAACTACAGTTCTTGGCATATCCTCCCCGCAATCCATTTCTTCCACATACAGAGTGTCTGCCTCAGGGTGTTTCTTTGCCGATAAAACTCTGGCAACTCGTAAGTCTAGCCGCGCTGGGTTAGGGGTTTTAGCATCTCCTCCGATATTATCTGCAATGGTTGATGTTAAGTGGATGAACAAAACCAAAACAATAAACTAAAGTCGTACGTGATTTGCTTCTGCGAAAACTTGTAAACAGATCGAATATTTTTTTAGAAATAGAAACCACTGGCAGACTAGCACTGCATACGCCGGACAGATTTCACGAAATTGTGATGGAATATTGGAATGGTAGTCCGGAGACATTCCGAAATTTCCTTGAAAGATTTCCTGAAATTTCCGCTTTTACTAATAATTTGCGAAGAAAATAACAGAAACGTAAACTAGTCCCAGTCTGTCAGTAGGTCCCGCGCCCCAGCCGTCCCCGCGGTCCCAGCCGGTCCCGCGCTTTGTAACTTAATTCTTAATTAATCACCCAGGTGCTAAATTAAATACTTTACCAATCGTTTATTGTTTCTTTAAAATACAACTTGCTGCTTTATCTTTAATTGTAAAAGATAAAAAAAATATGTATTATTTATTTATAATCTGATGAGAAGCGCACCCATGGCCCGCAACGTGTAGTTGTCTTTTGTGTACCAGTTGAAGGTTAAAATGATAAAGTGTATACTCAGTAACAATACCCGCAAAGGTACTATATCCAAGTGTAAACTCAGTAACAATACCCGCAAAGGTACTATATCCAAGTGTAAACTCAGTAACAATACCCGCAAAGGTACTGCAATCAGTTTATTGGACTTTAAAAAACTTTCCTAACTTCTATGTCCTTTTTGCTACTCTCTATCCATGATCCAATGTACTGGTTTTGCTACTCTCTATCCATGATCCAAGGTACTGGAAGTCGTCGACGTTCCTTAGTTGATTATTGTCAATGGTTGTCAAGTTTCCATTAACATTAAAGGTCATGAATTCGGTTTTGGTAGCATTTATATGCAATCCAACCACCTTAGCAGCCCTCTCCACTTTATTTAGTAGAAGCTGTACATCTGCTAGCGTATTAGAAATCAGGGCGATGCCATCCGCAAAGTCTGAACACTTACTATACTAAAAAATAGTAAAATTACTTTTCCGGAAATTTCCCCAAAATTCCATGACGAAATTTCGCCCGATGAGAAGAATACCAGGATTTCACTTTTCGGTCGACTTTTTATTGGAATTTTATATATGAAGATTTTTAATTTTTTTTTAATTTTTCTTTATTAAGTGTTTTATAGCGCTTATTTCTGTCTTATAACCTGTACATATACTAATTCGTTTATTGTTTTGGTTAGATTCAGCCCTTCTGTAACCTGTGTTATTGGAGAAAACCTGGTATTCTTCACATGGGGGTAACTGCAAAGTGAAATATAACGGCAGCAATTCTGGTATTCTTCACATGGGCCCGAAATTCCCAGAAAATTCATCTCTAGATCTGTAGATGGGCATCTATTTAAAAATATATGCCTGTCTTAATCGTATAAACATCAACGTATTCGAAGACATAAAAAAATACTTAATTTCATTGCCCGGTACTTTATTAAATATAATACAGTTTAAAACAGAAATAACACAGTCAGACAGTTTTCCTTCATATTTGTTTACCATATACCTGTATACCGGTAGGTCAGGCCTATAATCCTGCAGCATCACTTTCACTTCAGATACTTGTAATTGATGATTAATGATTATTTTCTGTAAAATCAATGTTAATAATAAATTACCTTTTATATTAGTACTCTTATTTTGTTCCTTGGGTTGTTTTTTACATTTCATTTTATCCAACTTTTCAACATCCGAGGTGCCGGTAGCTTTACTTGGAATAGTAGCAGTAGGAGTTGTCTCTATCTGTTGAGTGACCTCGGAACCATCGGCCTCATTGAGCTTTTGCGAAGATCTTGGTATCAAATATCCGTACTAAATAAAAATAATAATATATAATGTTGTGTAATATAATACCGTCGGTTAAGGCAGTACGAGTACGGGTTGTACGGTTGTTGTAGTCAGCTTGTAGTTGTAGTGCCGGTAGCCTCTAATTGGAGACCTACTACTGTACTATGTAATGTGGTGGTAATTATTATACTTTTGGTATTGTCCAACTGTTAGATTATCTTCCCTTTCCAAACTCACCTGTTTAATTCCATTGGTTATTTCCAATGCAATTAGTTCATCTTTCAATTGGTCCACTTGTGAATGGAGTTCAACGTTTAGTTGTTGCGCATGAAGTTTAGCATTCTTTATAATCTCAAACTGCAAAGACTGAACATTGTCTTGCAAAATCGTAATCTGCTGGTTGGCCTGGGTTGCGTTCTCTTGGGCTTGAATAAACAATGTTCCGAACTCATCGTTTGCCATTGTATTTGTAATTATCGAACCACACGTACCGGTAGCGGCGGTAGGCCTACAATGATTGGATATGGGTAGGCGTAGCAGCGTAGGCCTACCCCTACACTGTCACTATGTAAATCTATCCTAATACTGTAATAATAATTCTGGTAACCGGTACTATAACGCGATATCGCCACAATTTAAACGTTAAACCTGTAAACCCAAGACTCAAACAAGACAAGTCCCTAAAAGGTGCCACCCTGCTCCATAGCGCGGGAAATTCAAATGATTGAAAGACATGTAATTTATACTGGAAAGGATGGCAGATCAGATCTACCACTAGGGCTCGATCGGAGCTCCGGCCTCCGGCTCCGGCTCCGGCCATTTTGGCACCTCCGGCTCCTGCTCCGGCTCCGGTAAAAATAATGCCGGAGTTAATTTTTTAATAAAGTATTATATTTCGTGCATATTCTAATCTGAACAATTATTTACACTATAAGTACTACTGTAGTACAGCTTCAATATCAAGCATAATACTGCAGTATTTACTTAGTCAATGACTGACTGACTGTACTGCAGTACTGGTACTGGCCAGCTGGCTGACTAGCAGACTTTTACAGATAGGCCCTACTGCCTACTGTAAAAATTGTTGTAAATGCTATGATTGTACACTGTACCACTGCAGCCATTTACTGACTGTCATGCCAGCATAATGCTGTAATGTACTGCAGTACTGGTACACGTACACGGTACAGCGGTAGGCTACCTCAGTACCTACAGTACACTGTACATACACACCTCTACCATAGTTAGACAGTTAGTGAGTTACTGAGTTAGGTACTGTAGGTAATTTTTAGCCGTCAGCGTCAGGCCGTCTGTCCGTGATAAATTAATTACTTAAATTTTAAATTGAAAATTCGTAAATCTATACATTATGAAATTAATTAGACCTACAGTACAGCAGTATGATTGATTATGAGTAGGGTTCAACAGAAGGCACTTTATGGGGCCGAACCGAACCGAACCGAAGCAGGGCCAACTTCGGGCCGAACCGAACCGAATCCGAACCGAAGTTCAGGAATTTAGCAAGTTATGGTCATAAATTCGTATTTACGTCACTATACTGGCTGACTGGCAGTGGCAGACTGGTACCTATTTGGTCTGCGGACTTAGCGAGAGAGCTATGATTAATTAAAAAAATAAGTACCGGTACTACAAAATAAAATGACAATATTTACATTACTGTCCATTACTAACCTAAACTATATACTGTATACTTACTGTATGCACCACATTTTCACCCGTAGTAAGCCGTACAGTAGTGACATCAAATTTAGAAAACCTCACTAAAAGTACAGGTAGTCTTTGTAATACTATTTATATGAGGTAGTAGGTATATTTGGTATTATGTATCAAAGTTATGATTAATTAAAAAATAGGTACCGGTACTACTGTACAAAGTAAAATGGCAATATCTAGCCTAACCTAAACTACTGTATAATTATGCTAATTTTGAAACTACCCACAAGTAAACTGGAAACAATTAAAACAATAATGCCATTTAAATGAAAGTTGAGTCCAAAATTAAGGGTGTAAACGTTAAGCAGACAGTGGTGCAGACACCTGGTGCGGACAGTGGTGCAGACAGTGGTGCAGCGTGCAGACACTGGTGCAGACAGTGTCTGCACCACTGTCTGCATCAGGCTGTCAGGTGTCTGCACCACTGTCTGCACCATGTGTCTGCACCACTGTCTGCACGCTGCACCACTGTCTGCACCACTGTCTGCACCAATGTCTGCACCACTGTCTGCACCACTGTCTGCACCAATGTCTGCACCACTGTCTGCACCAGTGTCTGCACCACTGTCTGCACCACTGTCTGCTCTGCACCAGTGTCTGTTTAACGTTTACACACCCCAAAATTAATTAGTACAACGATACGATGGACAGATTGATTAGTCTTACTGTCTTCTGGTCTTAGCTCAATCCAGTCAATGTAATACTTGGAATATTTAGCAAAGTTTGCTCCGGGCTTCTGCAGTATCAATTGCAGAAGCCGAACCGAACCGAAATTGCCAAACTTCGGCCCGAACCGAACCGAAGCCGAAGCTTCTGTTGAGCCCTAATTATGAGCGATTGGCGAACGATAACCATACTTTATTTTTTTTTAAATAAATAATTAAATTTTAAAATTTTTTCAAAAACTCCGGCTCCGGCTCCGGCCAAATTGTCCAACTCCGGCTCCTGCTCCGGCTCCGGCCAAATCCCAACTCCGATCGAGCCCTATCTACCACCTATATTTTGGCGGTAAATTAAAATCTGTTTTAACATAGCGATAGCAGCATAGAATACGTCTTATAACAGTATAAGACTACCGGTATTGTAATTCATTGAATTCGAATAAATTATTTCTAATCGGTTTAATTCACTCATCCGTTATTGTTGTTGTTTTATCTATTCTGGGGCTTCGAGCAGCACATGAACAACTAAACTGAACTGTTAAGGCCTACTGCACATGCAGTAGCAGTAGCTACTACAGTCTGACAGTCAACAGTAAGAAGTTTACAGTATGAAGTATACTGCTCTAACTCCTTGACCTTTTAGTACGTTACTCACGTACATAGTGCAGCACACTGTGTACAGTTTGTGATGGAAATATGATAATTCTGTAATTTGAATCAATCGCCAAAAATATATCAATTCACTGCGCCTTTCTATTTATCCACTTGAAATCTACTATTAATATACTAGGTATAAGTGTATAATTGTTATGATTATAATGTTCTAGACTTTACTGTGATAGAAGTTAAAACAAATCCCGCCGACACCCCCCCCCCCCCCCCCCCCCCTCAATTTTGCTCGATATGTCCCATTCTAGTTAACCAGTCAGCTTAGTTGTTCACGTGCTGCTCGAAGTCACAGACTAGTTAACCAGTCAGCTTAGTTGTTCACGTGCTGCTCGGTGTCCCAGACTAATTAACCAGTCAGCTTAGTTGTTCGCGTGCTGCTCGAACAATAACAACAATAACGGATGAGTGAATTAAACCGATAAGAAATAATTTATTCTGATTCAATGAATTACATTAGTCTTACTCTATTCATGTATTCAATGTTAAAACAGATTTGAATTTACCGCCAAAATATTGGTGGCAGATCTGATCTGCCACGGAGCACGCGTTGGTAGGCACAGGCAAATGAATTGATGTCTGTTGAGATGTATTGAAGGAGCACTATTCCTTCTACTGGACTACTATGTCCTTGTGTACTAGCCTAGGCACTGGCTTGGTCAAAGACTTTAGCTTGCAATGTTACTAATGTAAAACTTCAAGAAATATTATTGGGCACGGCTGCCCTTGCCATGCCTTAGGCTCTATGGGGGAGAATGGAATCAGCGTATGAATTTACAAAGTTAATTTATGTTTAAATCAATTAAAAATACATTTATTAACGCAAATCACTTGAAAAAATAAAAAACTATAATGGAATGGGGTACATGGATTCCAGATATCTAATTTCTGTGCAAAATAACTTTAATCGTTTGGTGCTAAACAATTAATTTCCATGGAGAGACCGTTCAAAATGACTCAACCATACAATTTAGCTGAAGATATTAACTTCGATTATGGCTTCCGACACACACACTGACACACACACACAGACTTTTGAAAAACGGCCATAGTATAATTATATCAGTTCGCTGATGGCTCGCCATACGTGTCTCGCCCCACAATCCATGGCATGGCTGTTGTAGGCTTCTGAAATAGTTTATTCCACAATGTATATGTCTGGTTATTTTTTAATTGAATTTTTGCAAAGTAGTAAAATTAATGTTCTTAAAAATAATATTATTATTTTATATGTAACCTAGGAAATTAGCTACATTTTTTCGCTGCAGCTTTAAGAGTGTACATTGATTTAATATTATTTCAATACCCATATTACTACATCGGCATACGATGCGTTGGCGTTGTATCACACATCTCCACATGGATGTATCAGCAGTTACTCGCACAGTTTCGAAACTTCGCATAGTTATAACTGTATAAAGGTCGCCAGTCTGCGTTTAGGAAAAATATTTTATGACAACACAGGACGAGCGACGAGCGCAACGAGGCATATAATGAAGACGAGTACTGCGTAGACTATATTCCTATAAACCATGCCTGGCTGCGCCTATTGAACGCATCGGTAGTTATAAAGATCGTCAGTCTGCGTTTAGGAAATATATTTAAATACAAAACAGGACGAGCACAACGAGGCTTATAAAGAAGACGAGTACTGCGTTGACTATATTATTATATAAACCACCTGGCTTCACAGATTGATCGCATCCCTAGTTATTATTATTATAAAGATCGTCCTAGCCTGCGTTTAAGAAATATATTTAAATCCAAAACAGGACGAACGCAACGAGGCTTATAATGAAAACGAGTACTGCGTTTATTATATTCCTATAAACCACCTGGCTTTGCATATTGAACGTGCGATTGGAAATAATATACGCTTGCGCACTTTTCACTGGGTTATTAACATATAATATACCTTTACTTTCGCTGTTTCGGGGCCAGTATTTCAGTATTTAACCATAGCAGGCCCTATGCAGCCATAAACTAAGTCTCGCTGGAAATCACCCAAACCACGATGGGGGTCCGACTACCATTTCACCGACAAGAACTACCATAAGCACCATGGACTACCCTGCATACCATCTCCTAGCTGACAACCATTCACAGTCACACACTGTTCCTCTACGCGTTCTGTACAGTAAAGTTGGTGCCACATTATATATTACTACTTTATTGATCCTATATGTTTTTATTGAACGTTGCAGGGCCTTTTATCCTAGCCACCGGGGCATTAAGCCAGTAATGTTAATTAATCTTCATACAGTCAGACAGTCACAGTCTACAGGTCTATCCAGTCCACAGTCAAGTATGGGCTACTTTAAGACTATGACCTAAATTTTGAGTCTCACAGTCTCAGTTATACTGTTATACGAGTTTATACTGTATCTAACCACCTGACCACTGCATAGTGTATATTACAGTATTATTGTACAGTAATCATTGTACAGTAATACAGTAATTATTGTATAGTATTATTACAGTAATCTGCCTCTACTATTATACGAACAGTAGGGGGGTAAACGTTACGCCTACACTTACACCCACCTACGTGCTACAGCTACACTTACTGTACACCTACCTACAACTACTTGTAGGCAGGTTACTGAGGTTAGTAAAGAAGCAGGTTGAAAGGAACCATAACAATAAACGAGAGATAGGAAACATTGATTTAATTGAGAATCAGCAGTTTGAGGATCCAGGGATCAACAGTCTGACAGTGAGATGTAGGCCCTATCAGCCTATTGGCAGATTGGCTTACCGGCAGGCCGGTACAGCGGTATGTGCTGGCTCATATGTATGTGTAGGCGTGTGTAGGCGTTTGCTGTAAGTGTAAGCTGGCACTGACAGTACTACTGTAATATGCTTGATGTTGATGCACTCCTGCACTTGTCAGTTTGTGGTTTGTACCAGTACCTAACACTGTAACAGTTCCAGTTCCAGCTGTCAAGTTCACTCCCCACCCCATGGCCCATGCCAGCATGCAAACTCACCCCCGGCTGCCCGGGCCGCACTGCCACTTCGCGGCAGCGGCAGGTCACCTCTGCACCTCTCCGCAGATAATGTGCGGCGAGGCAGCGAGGTGTCTGGCGGCGAGGGCGAGGTGTCTTACTGCTGTACTGCAGCACTGCAAATGCAGAAATGCCATTTCGCCGCAAATTATCGGACACTGGGACACCTCGCCGTAAGTCAATATTAATCATTTATTTCTAGGGTAAGACGGGGTAAAATGGGACAAGTTTGGTATGTTTGGTTCTATAAGCAAGAGGGATTTTCCTGGATGGATATAATCAAAGCATATTCTGTACATTTGAACTCTGGGCTATCAGATTGTACCAAAATAATCCCCTGAGCCTTTGGTTCAGGTGGTTTATTTTTAAAAAAATCGCAGTGTCCCACTTTACCCCGAGTGGGGTAAAGTGGGACATCCGGGGTAAAGTGGGACATGAGGCATTGTTAGTGTTAGTTAGTCAAGTTCAGAAGTTAGATTAAGACTAGGGCCTGCCTATGACAGTATGAGTTGAAATAGCAGTATGAGTGAGTATGAGTAGTTAAGACCAGTATGAGCTAGGCCTAATAACTAAATGCAGTAGTCAGGTAGTAGCTATAAAAGCTATAAAACTCAACAATCACAAGAGAAAAATCATCTAGGCATTATTTACGGAGTTATGCCTATCTACATCTATCAAGGTAAAACTACAAATCTGTGTAACTCAAAAACGTTCAGGAATTTGGACATTTGGACTTGTTCTACACCCACTAAATCGATGATTGCGATTCTAATGCATATAATATCAAAGAAAATGAATGATAGGAAGTGTCCTAACTTTAAAGTGTATACGCGCTTAACAAATTGCTTTCATCGCGTGATCTTGATCTCATCATATGTGCTATATAACAATGTAACATTTAGTTTCTCAATTAAAAATATATTAAAACAGACCTAAAAGTGTTCTTAAAAAAAAAATTGGCCAAAAATATGCATGTCCCATTTTACCCCGACATGTCCCATTTTACCCCATGTCCCATTTTACCCCGTCTTACCCTATATTTACAGGGAAGCCTACTATGCCTAGTTCATAGTTATGGCATTGTACATTCTGACATTACAGCATTATTACATATTACATATTTCACTAGTTGAAATTTGGAATAGGCTAAAACATTTCATTGCACATTGCGAAATGTATCTATCTACTGATCTACGGTATTAACTATTTACGTACATGCTGACATGTACAATGCGTACATGGAGTTTTAGTAATGCAGTAACTAGGCCTAAGTACGGAAACGGAAGTAAGGCAACAAAGGTTAATATACTCATACTGTATGTTTATGTTAAACCGATCACAGTCTGACAGTTCTTAATTAGGCCTACTTAATTACAAATGTAATGTTCTTAGTGGAATGATAATGATATTGACAGATTGATATACTTATATTTGTTGTCAGTGTTTTAATGTTCATAACGTCAAACGTCACACTTGTTTTAAACAACTGATCAACAATTTTGACAAATGCAGAAATTTACGATTAGGACTGTTTTACTATAATCTAGGGGGTAATACGTTACTGAAATACTCTTACTGTATCTATAATAATACAATAATCCGATAATTTGCGACGAAATGGCATTCACAGTGAGACACCTCGCCGCAAAGACACCTCGCCGTACATTATCTGCGGCGAGGTGATCTGCGGCGAAGTGGCAGTGCGGCGATGTGACCAGCATACCAGCACCCCCGGTAGCCTATCCGTCGAATTTTACCGTCAAATTACTGAATTATGAATTAATAACGTAATTAACAAGATTAACGGCATAATGGCGGATTCTCCGCAAGGTGGAAATGGAAACTATACCACGATTGCGTATTCTACTAATACCGGTAGTACCACAGATGCCGGTACAATCGGTACTGTTATGAACATGACTCAATCAACATTGGCCACGTTACTACCATACAACAGTACCGTTACACCCAATCAACTGAATCTATCACTCGAGGTGATGGTGGAGTCGCCATCGACAACTCCCCCCGAACCATCGGAAACTTCGTACTGTTTCGGATGTCTCATTGTGATGCTGATATGCGCGAATCTTTGGGCTATTTATCTGATATACTTCAACTCGCGTTTATTCGCTTTTATTATGACTAAGTTAATTAACTACTTTTACCTAACGGGTAATGGCAAAGGTTCTTCTTACATTCGATTTGGGTCCATATCAGTTACATTATTAAGCGGTAAACTTATGTTTCGCGATGTCTTCTATATTACTTGTGATTATTCCGTCGCTATAGTCGACGGGTTTATAATGTTCGATTGGTGGCGACGTTACGAACCGAGTAAGGACGCCGTTAACGGAGACAGAAACGGTGAGAATTCAGAACTTCGATTAACTAATCAACCAGTTACGCGGCTCCACCTTGTTCTAAACGGTTTGGATATTCACGTGTTTAATCGTTGCGAAGTTTTCGCTAAACTGGAAGACACCTTCGCACTGAAACCGACAATCCTTCCAGATTACCAGCCGACGACGACCAAAAATAAAGCGGAAGGGAAGTCGACAAATAATTACTGGAATTGGCGGAGTTTAGTTCCGATAATTAAGACGAATATAAACTATTGTATCGTAAAGTTCGGCAACAATCACATCCCGACTACTCTTAACGTGGAGTTTGACAGCGGCGTGTTCGATTACAGCACTCGATCTGCGCCGAATCCCAATGATTTATTTCGGAACTCATTGAGGGGGAAGTTGAATAACCTCGGGGTCATCTTGGTTCCAACTCCCGGGTATTCGGCTGAGAACGACCCCCAACCTACTAATACACCAGGTAACCTGACCTATTATACATCAATATTATACAACACCATTACGAATACTGGAAAATAGTCATATATATTTTATCTGACTAAATATTATCTCACTAAACAGTTCAAGAAAGTACTGCCTTTTCTCACTATTTAGTACTTTTTATCACCAAATTAGTTACAGAAAGTATGGTGTGATGTGATAAAATTACAGATATTGGTTTTTATTTTGCGTCGGAAAGAACTTCTTGTCAATAATTTCAGTTAACAGAATTTCAGATATTCTGACCTCGTGTATTGATTGAGTTTTGAACTAGATTTCATTTCTGCTACCAGTATGCTGAACAGTAAACATACGTGGTCTGGCGATTGAGTCGTGGTCGAAACATAATAGCCAGATGTATGGCATTTATATTTTTATAACCTTTCAATTATACCTCTAAGCGCCAGAATGGGTTCCTTTGTCCCACTACCTTTATGGAACCCATTTTGGTTCCCACGTTACTGTAGCAGTCTCTCAACAGGATCCCTGATGCGATTTAATATAATTGTGTTATATAGCTTTGTAGCAATCGAGATCAACGAGATTCCACGAAATTATCCACGGGTTGTTAGGTTGCCCTTCTTTGGGGCTGGGACCAACTTATGTGTTTTCATTTCTTGAGGGACTCTCTTTGTCTTATACATGTCCACAATAATGGTGTGAATGAACTCCAAAAAATCAAGGAATTTTAAAGACCCCAGGGTCAGTACAAGACAAGGAGAAGGAAGTACGGTTGTAAAAAATCACGATTTATTAAAAAAAAACAAATTAATCTGATTTATCTTATTTAAATCAAATAAATCACTATAAATATCAATGAAATTGATTTTCATTGATTTATGTTGTTTTTTTACAATATAAGCAATAATATTGCTTGGTATAATGCCTTATTGCGTGGTATGTTTATAATTATTAATAATAGTCCTACATACATTTTAAATTGTTTATTTTATATTTTTATTTATTAATTAAATTAATTCTATTAAGTCTCAAATGTTTTATTTTGACCATTTCAATATTGTTACAACTTGAGTAATGTTACAATTTTGGAATAAAACAATATAAATTAACATTGTTATTGTTACAGCACATTTGCTCATGCAATATAAATTAATACATGAAAAGTAAACAGTTGTTATTGCTTAACTAACACTGAACTAAATCAAATAGGCCTAATAGCTATTGCTAAAGCATTTTAAAAATCCCGCCATATTTATATACCCGTAAGTGGAAATATTGAGCACCGGCGCTCAATCCGCACTGGCACTTGTGTAGTGCGGATTGTGCACCGGTGCACAAACCTAAAAAAATATTTATATGAGTCATAAAGAGGTCACAGATACCGAATATGACAACAGCTGATGTATTTGAGTACCGGTGCTCAACTTATAGCCTCCACACTAAGGGCCAGCCAAGCCAAAATAGTTCCGCACTACAGAGTTGCACAGGTCATGTTCACCGGTGCTCAATCCGCAGTTAACGTATTAATTAATTTATTCATTTTAAATGTATGTTGGTTAACCCCCATTGTCGTAGTGTACGTACAGTACGGTAAGTATAAATCAATTTAATTTAATAATTTATTTATTATACAGTTGTGTAGGTCTACTATAGTGAAGAAAATATCAGCATATATTTTGAGAAATTATTATCAAATCAAGCAAAACCGCATTCGCATTGCATGCATAAGTTATATTTAATTAAGTAAAATATATAAACTAACTATGATGTAACAAATTAACAATTAAATTAAAAAAAAATAATAAGTTAACGACATAACACTTGAACACTTCGAAATCCTTCGAAATACCTTAATACCTACCGAAAAACCTTCGAAATCAACATTATGCATCCATAAGGTACTGGCCAAAAACGAAATAGTATAAATAAACTGTATGGTTAATTTGAGTGTACTCTATTGTACATTTAGCTAAATTTTTAGGGAAATACATATCAATTAAAACGGTAGGAAAACATCGGGAAAACAATGTAAAACACCTGGAAAACGGTGGAGATATTGATCAGCAGAGAATTTAAACGGCAAGGCTACTGACCGGACCCATTTCTCAATATACCGGACACGTTAACCGGACCCATTGACCGGACCCACTGCCATTTAAAGGAGCTGGTTAGTAAAGGAGCAGGTTACATAGGCGTGTTGGGGAAACCAAAACAATAAACGAAAGTTAACACATGTTACAAGATTATGCAGGTTACGTAATTGTGGTAATAATTTACACAAGTAAAATATAAATGAAATATAAAGCTTCAATACGGTATTTAGAGGGTCCGGTCAATGGGTCCGGTCTGTGGCCACTTCTAATTTAAACCATGTACTGTAAACCTTGAATAAAATATAAAATAAAATCTGCAAAAAAATCTATTGATTTTTTAAAATAAATCTTTATTTAAATTATAATTTAAATCTAGCAACCCTACAAGGAGGAAGTACTGTTTTCGCTCACTTTTATTATTTGCAGTCACTAAATTAGTGCCAGAAAGTCTCACTAAGTCTTTCTATCACTAAATTTGTGATAGAAAGTGAGAAAATTTTAGCCAAGTCAGGAGCTGTGCAGAACGCAGCAGCTGTGATATTATTTACTGGGTTCGAGACCGTAGTGGCAATATTATGGAATTTCAATCCTTTATAATCTCTTGGTGAATTTAGTTACGTTCTAACGAAATTTCGCACTATTTCCTGAAGTCTCATTCCAGATGACTTTCGCCAGACAGGCAATAATCACTGAAGGCCTAACACATTTAAAATTCCCGCCTAAAATAAAAGTAACGTGGATCAATTAATCCAATATTAATTAGAAATGATTGATATAATAATTAATAATTATATTAAGTTATAGGCCTAGCAAGGCAATTTTATGAAATCATACTTACTTTGAATAAAGTATTATATAAATATATTACATAAATTACTACCTACCCATACCCATGTATTTCATTTAATATTCCGATATGAAAGTAACGCGATTAATTATTTATATACTAATTGCTAATTATTATATTACCATGGCCTACTATACATACAGTAGGCCATGGTATTACTATTATTTTATTACAAATGCTCCAGAATTAAGGAGAATTAGAACTAGATAACGAACAGCACTTCACGTATTTGATATTTAATATTGATTAATTATTTGATATTACTGATTAAAGCAAAATGCGTATAAGTTGTATTTTCACTGCACAACAATGACAATTGTAACGCAAGATTCGAAACGCTAAATAAGTTTGATGTATCTCAGGAACAGCTCCCATATCTCAAGCTGCATCAGCTCAGCCCCACTACATTTATCATTTTTGTCGCTTTTTTCGGACCTTCGTCCAATTCGGACCTTCGACCCAATACCTATTCTAACTAGGCTTAAGCCTGCGTTTTTTAAATAAACCACGGCGAAGGTAGGGGAAATAAAGATAATAGTAATATTAGCCTGGATATTTAGCGAATTGCATGCCTAACAAACAAAACTGATGCAAAGCATCGCATTGCCCTGACTTTCTTCTTCAATTTGATATATTATATGATTAAATCGATTTTTTCATCAGCTCGAGTAACAAAACTTTTAAATAATTGTTTTTAGCCTCGAACAATAATATGATGCCAAAAAGTATGACTTCTTATATCAGCTGATCGAGGTATTCTAGAATGTAGTGAGCAGGCCTTATATTACAATGGCCTTGGTCCCTTGGTTATAGTAAGTAAAGTATTTGATCTAATCTAAGAAATTATAAAAATTGCACCAATATGAAAATGTTGAAATGTGTAAATTTAAGTAGATTATTATTATTAATTAGACTAAATACTCAATATACTTTATTAATGAATAGACCATACTGTACTTTACATAATATGCTATCAATTATTTCCCTCCATTTTGGTTAGTAGATTCACGTTATATTTGGGCGGGAATTTTAAATGTGTTCTGTACAAATTCTGGTTATACAACGGATTGCCCGCCTGACGACTCTCTTCCGGAAGGATTCATATTCTCCCATATATCCACACGATTTCTCTGTATAAACACTTATTGATGATTAATTAAACATTCAATAATTCCATTCAATCAGTTGATAATCCTGCTTAAATAACACATTCAGTTAATAATGCGATATATTAGCTGTAAAATTATGTAAAAAGCTCAATTATTATTATATATTCAGTGAAAAGATTATTTGCCTATGTGAAGAATATATACCAGGTTTTCACTTATCGCTTTTTTTTTTCTTTATACGAAATTTTATTGGTATTTTATATATGAAATATTTTTATTTTTTAAATTTATCTTTATTAAATGTTTTTTTTTAGCGCGTATTTCCCTCTTCTAAGCTGTGCAGATACTAATTAGTTTATTGTTTTGGTTAGATTCAGCCCTTCTCTAACCTGTGTTTTTATTGAAAACCAGGTATAGAATCATAGTATCTGTTTGTTATTTAATATTTACGACACAAAGTTTGTGATATCGAACTGTAACGACAAATCATTGCTGTATATGAAACTGAAAGTGTTTTTATTCATCCCATCTTACTTTCCGCAGGCCATCCAGTTTACATAAAACCATAACGACTCCGTGTAGTCCCATACGGTATACCTCAATCTGAAGCCATGGGTGTATATCTCTGTTACACTTATGTAGTATGCTAGGTGATTGTATGCCCCGCTCATTGCTTTTGATCTGGTCTCGTATTCCATGCCAGCCGTGCCCACCATAACCTCCGGTCTTTCTTTGAAATATCTGCTAAAGCTAACCCATATATAAGCAGATTTTTTTCTACTGGTGTCACCTATGGATGTATAATAAAATTAAATATATAATATATATACATATCGCGCAGCACGTGAGATAATTTATGGTAAGTGTCAAGGTCAACTCGAAAGAATTATAAACATAATGTAAGCGGATTTCCCCTGATGTAATTTACCTCTATCAGCATAGAGAATATGTAACAAGTATCAATCAGGTCGGAAGGATTGTAAACAATAACACGAAATGGCAGAAGCTTTTCATTTTATCCTCTGGCGTCTGTATGGAGAACTGCAGATCCATAAGCGTCTCCCTCCACAATGACGTACATATTATATGTAAAGTTTCAGGTTAACTGGATTGAATCCACTTTCAGACATTTTGGACTCTAACGGCAGACTGGAGAAGAAATTCAGAAGACAAGGACCATTACCCACAAAGACGTATGCTGTGTTCAAGTAGTTACAGATCTGAAAAGTTTCAGCTTTAACGGATTATAAATAACGAAATGAGAGAATGTTTTACTATCAGACATTACTCCATCTAGCGGCAGCCTGGAAAACTGCAGACTTGCTTCCATTTAAAGACACGGGTAATGAGAATGGTATAGTACGAATGTGCCTAGTTTCAGTTTGAACGGAATAAACACAAAGAAATGGGAGAACGTTTAAGGTTTGTTCATGTATTCCTCTAGCGTGAGACTGCTGAACTGATGGTGTCTGGAAGCCTCTCAAATATTTCAACTTTTGGTCATATTTAGGCGTACAAATTTTCGAAATGACACCTTTAATTAAACCCGACAAAGTTAATAGAATTAATCAGTCATTTCTTGATGAAATTAAGCCAAACCTGGTACGCACACATGTAGTCTGTCTAAACTCCAAAGTGTTGCGGGCCCGGGCCTCGACAGTTCTCCAGTCTGCCGCTAAAGGACGAAATGTTATAAAATGAAATGAAAACCTTACTATTTCGTTGTTTACACTCACTTCAAGCTGGCAGAGTATTGTGTTGGGTGTTTGCGCAATGTTTGAGCTACTGTATACGCCTCGCTCAGTACACGGGAATGTGCCTCGAGCTGAGGGAAGGTCCGACCCACGAACCGGTTGCCGTTTGACTAAGAAGATTGATGCCACCAAAAAATTCCACAATTACAGGGGTTTCGGTTCAATGTCACAAACTATTACTAATACATAAAACAAACACAATTAAAGTCAGACAGATCCTACACAAAATTTACAACTAACCAATAGCACGAAATGTTGTTATTGGTGCTACAGTATCATCAAAACAAGCTACAAGTACGGACCAATGAAACATAGTACAGTAACTGCTACTGGAAAAGTGGCTTATCAAAAGAAGATACAAGACAAGTACTGTTCGTTCAATGGAAGCTATTAGAGTATACAGTAGCTACTGGAAAAAGGTGGGCTTATCAGAGGAAACCACAACAACTAACTATACGTTTGAGTTGGCTAGAAGTAAACTGTAAGTTGAAGTAGGATCCGATAATATAACTGAATCTACTGCTGTTATAATAAATTATATTTAGTGTTTAAATTTAACCTGATGTCGATTTTAGGGTGCGACTGTATTCCTTCGTCCCAGATAGACATTTGGTTACTGATTGGTCTCGGTAAATGATGCGCAAACCATCGACGTTCTTCTGAAGGGCGTTGATGGCATCCTGGTTACGTCTTTCGATCCTGTTTAACCCATTCAACGTCTCAATCAAGCTATCGACCTCCTCTTGTAGTATGCGAATATCGGAATCGTCTGAGGTGGTA
Organism: Nemertoderma westbladi; assembly: GCA_032718475.1. Classification (NCBI taxonomy): domain Eukaryota; kingdom Metazoa; phylum Xenacoelomorpha; order Nemertodermatida; family Nemertodermatidae; genus Nemertoderma; species Nemertoderma westbladi. The sequence goes on along the minus strand of JAUCBJ010006367.1, from coordinate 1,444 downwards.
ATTGCTAACGATATATTCCTACTCGCATTCGCCTTCTTTTCAACCAAAGATTCGATTAAGTCGTCAAGTTTAGCTTGAACCATTTTGATCTCATTTTGGGATGTTATATTTGTTAATTGGCCACTTTTATTGACGCTGTTTGTCGGTAGTATCTGTGATTTTAAGCTTTGCTTTATTGTAGAACCCAAGTTGGAATTATCATCTTGTTTTCTGCATTTGCATAGATTTATCCTTTCCTCAAGATATTCAACTTGTTTGTAGAGATGTGTTATGGGGATAATGAGCCCAAGGATTATTACAACGAAAAAACCGATCTTCAACAATACCAGTATTTTACTTTGTTTACTTTTGCCTTTATGATGAACAATATCAGCGATTGAGAGCGAAGCGCTGGGGTTCTCGTAGTTAGAATTCAATGTATCTCCATACTCTTCGTCCGTATCTATTTCCAGGTTGGCGTTAGTCGTGTTGGTACCGGTGCATTCTACTGGCGGCACGCACACACAGCCATCGTTGTGTTGATGGCCCGAAATTAGCTCTCCATTTTCAGCAAAATTATCTAAACTTATGTATTCGTTATGAATAACTCGATCCATTATTAGTCAAAATGGTATTTGTATACAATATTTTATTAAGTTCGGTTTTTGATAATAAGTGACTGTCGTTGGTTGAAGGTGGCTGATATCGACATTTTATTTCTAGGAGTTTACTTTATAATCTAATCTAGTCTTCTATCTTCTATCTAGTCTTATATAACTGTAGGATGTTCGTTCAGTCTACATCGAAATGCAGTTAATTAATGGCCGTGTATTTAAGAGCAAGTCTTATATACTCATTGCATTATTCGACGTATTGTTCCTACCTTGGGTTTGGCAACGACACACGTCATTTATGATAGTGATTTGACTTGCGTCATTACCATTGTAGACTTACTTCTCGTTTATCAGTTGTTATTGCCTGTTACCTAATTGGACTTTATGTACTGTACTGTAATGTTTGTTTAAATTTTGTATTATTTTATCGGTCTCTGAATTTGAACCTTACTCTATTCATAACAACATTGTTTTTGTTTGGATATAGATTACTCCTATGTCTGAGTAATGTGCAGTCTTGGTAATGGCAGAAATCGTCAATCACATAAGAATTTACTAGTTCCAACAAAACTAATTAATAAAACAAATTATTAACTAATAAAATTAGTTTTAAATATGTTCCAATTAGATTCCCATTTGTTCCCATTAGATTCCCATATATTCCAATTAGATTCCCATTTGTTCCCATTAGATTCCCATCTGTTCCAATTAGATTCCCATTTGTTCCAATTAGATTCCCATTTGTTCCCTTTAGATTCCCATATGTTCCAATTAGATTCCCATTTGTTCCCATTAGATTCCCATATGTTCCAATTAGATTCCCATTTGTTCAAATTAGATTCCCATTTGTA
>JAUCBJ010006366.1:0-26556 GCA_032718475.1 Nemertoderma westbladi | reverse complement strand
TTCTGCGCCGGCGCTTACTTCTGCGCGCCGGAGATCTCCCTGAAAGTGCCGAGAGATTCCAGTCTGGCTAGTTCCCGCAGGGCCTGACTTTGGACTGCTATGATAATGATACCCGGTTTTGCAGTTCTGCTCTCCGCAGCTCTGTGGTACCGGTACAGCTTTCTTATCTGTTAGGCCTATATATGTATCTCTGTATCTAATTAACAGCCAGACAGAGAGACAGAGTATGGAATAATGAAAGACTGGTACGGGACGGCACACCCTGACACCTCTGCACACTGCACTTGGCACCTGACTGCCTGATGCTGATAATCAGATACCGGTACTGAGATAGTCCTTGTGAAATACTGAAATATGGAGAAGTTTGAAGCCGCCGTCAATGTTGTCCAGAATCTTCCCAAAGGAGGCGAGTATGAGCCATCTGCTGCTGTCAAACTGAAATTTTACTCCTTGTACAAGCAAGCGACAATTGGTCCATGTACAACTACGAGGCCGGGCTTCTGGGATATGGTTGGGAAGTATAAGTGGGAGGCGTGGAATGAGCTGGGAAATATGTCCAAAGATGAAGCAATGTCTGAATACGTCCAACAGGTATGGTATGGATGGATAGCAGATAGGACAGTATGATCAGGCAGGATGGCCACGGTAACAACAGGCTGACTGGCTGACAGGTAAGTCACGAAGACATCAAGTCAAGTTTAACTGGTTAAAAACCGCTGAACGTGAACACTTCCAGTTTTCATATAGGCCCTAATTTGATCTGAGGGTTCAATTACCTTCAATTTTTCTTACTTGTACTGTTGTTGTACAGTTACAGGTCTGCCGGCAGGTCGGTACACTGTCATAGGCCTATCATAACCATTTATTCTTGTAAAGATGGTTTGGTTTATTATTTTGGTTAGGGTTAGTTGGTCAGGCCTCAAACCATAATTAAAAGTTAAAACTGTCATCTGGTAACCCTAACCCTGAACCCTAAGTCATAATCTGGGAAATTTAGAGTAATTTCTTAGATTATGACTTAGGGTTAGGGTTACATGACAGTTTTGATTATGGTTGAGGCCGCCACTACTGTATGTAACCAACGAGTTTAATTCAGTATTAAAAACCAATGGCCGTGAAGGTACCCAAAACTGCACATTCCCGATCTGAGTCTGGTTCATGGTTGTAATCGGTACCTTTTAAACGCAGGCTCTACTCGCAGTACAGCCTACAGCAGTATGGTGCTAAAAACTATGTAAACGTCAGTTGGCGTTATCCTTCTGCATTTTTTATGGAATTGAAACAGTTTCCGGTGGAACACCAAAGTTCAAAAGCTGCATTAGGTACTCTTTAAGATTGTAGGATTGTCGTACTAGGTAATAACTATGTAACTGGCTGACTTGTGTATCGGAGTACGGGGTACCATTTGGTACTCGTTTATCCACTATTGTTGAACTTTATTGTACTGGTGTGGTAGCGGTACTCTTTTGTATTTTTTGTACAGATCCGCCACTTTTTGTAACTTGTATAAAAGTAGTTTATGGTCTCGCGTACCACTAAAAGTTTACCGGTATATGCATGAAACACGAAACAGCGAAAGCTAACCGATAGATTACCCCTCTCCTCTGTGACTATCCAACCTGTATTGTTTTTTCTTTATTTACGTAATTTTATTGCATCTTTTATTTCATGAAAACCCTGGTAAAATAATTAGATATTGTTACTTTGCAGTTGAAATCGATGATAGAAACTATGCCTCATTCCGAAGAGGTCAACAACTTCCTACATATCTGGGGTCCTTTCTACGAGTTGGTCAACGACCAGGCGGAGACCATCGCTTACTTCCCAGAAGCCGATGGGGTTGTCCAATCACATTCATCTGGTAGGTAACCGATAAACCACGACCCCGCCGTCCGGAAATGTCTGAAATCGCCTGACCTGCATTCCCAATTCCAAGTCTATCGTCTTTATTTTCCGGTGCATAAATACATTGTTGTAATACCTTTATGTTCCAGTAACACCCAGCTAGTAACCATGTCATATCAAAATTAGGGCAATACAACAAAGCAACTAAAAGCTTTTTCTCTTCTTTGAAAAGGTTTAAAATCCGGCCGGTTTTCCGACAAGTGACTAGCGGATATCTGATCCAGTCGGATATCAAAAAGTTGTCATTATCATATCCGATGACATTGCTGAAACATCCGTTTAAGAACTCCAGTCTTGATATTAGCAGATGAATTGGTGAGAAGTGGCTACTGTCCGGACCCTTATTACCTCAACTTTGCGATCGGACCCATTAAACTTGTAACATGTGTTAACTTTCGTTTATTGTTTTGGTTTCCCCAACACGCCTCTGTAACCTGCTCCTTCACTAACCTGTTCGCCTTTAAATGGCAATATGTCGGGTCCGGTCAATTGAGCAATGGGTCCGGTCCCGGTCAGTAGCCTTTGTCGAATTGGTGATTTGCTTTGTGGGGCCGACCGGCGATGGTTCCTAGTCTGCGCCGTTGTAAATGTTAAATTCGAATAAACCAAACCGTCCGTGATCAGTTCCCACACTCTGTTCAACTGAACAGCTGAGAGCTCCAACACTAAGTGTGTTGGGTTTAGTAATTTAGGAAATTGTGTCATTGATGTAGTTGAACATTAACTTTATCATTTTCTTAATTAAACGGCGAGATTTATATGTTTAATATTTTATTGTTTTAGGCAACAACGACAATTCAGAGTTCGTTACTGTCGATTCACAAGGTGACGCGGTATCCATGGAGCTGAGTAACCTTGGCAACCCCCTACGGGCCACCGGGTACGACGGTCTACCGAGTCCGGTAACCAGTCCCGCTAGTTCCATCTACGAGGACTCCATGACAGAGTTCGTGGTCCCACCGCTAAGGGGCCCCGCCACACCGCGGTCCCAAACCGCGACGACTTCTACTCCAGCGCGACCGGTAGAGGGCGCTGCGTTCACGGATCCCCCACTAGAGAGCGCTGCGTTCACGGATCCTCCACTAGAGGGCGCTGCGTTCACGAATCCGCCACTAGAGGGCGCACGTCTCCTCCCAGAGACCGCGGTTTCCATCCCCCCAGACGACCCCCCTGGACTCCCCGCTCCCAACCTTCGCGCCGATCTCGACTCCCTCGAGGGCCGGGTCTCCTCCCTGGAGCGACTGTTGGACTCATGGCGGTCCGGGCGGCCGGACAGTCGGACGGACGGCCGGGCGGGTTCCTGGGTCACCGGGCTGTGGTCCGGCGGACGGGATTGGTTGCTAATGACCGCTGGTATCCTACTTGGTGCGACTCTCGTGCTACTCCGAACTCGTAGAATAATTATCGGTCCCAATCGGAGGTCCGATTAATTCGTTTATTTCCCTCTTTATTTACTTTAGTCTATAAAAGTTTCGTTTCGTTTCGTTACGAATATTAGAATATATGTTATAATAATAACTATTCCCATATGGCGCAACGTAATTCACAAAATATTATAAGTATTTTTTGTTAACAATTTTTGTTTAAAACCCCATCAACCTACCGGCAGATCTTATCTGAAAACTATTGATGAGTGAATGAAAGATAGTAGGCCCTTTATAGAGTACAGAGGCCGGTTACATCGGGTTACACATTCAGTCTGGTTACATCGGGTTACACATTCAGTCTGGTTTGTTACAGCGGGTTACACATTTCAGTCTGGTAACATTAGGTTACACATTGAACATTTCACATGTTTACATTGGGTTACGCATTTCCGTCTGGTTACAATGGGTTACACATTTCCGTCTGGTTACAGCGGGTTACATATTTCAGTCTGGTTACATCTGGTTAAACACATATCAGTCTGTTACATTGGGTCACACATTTCAGTGTAGTTGTAATGGGTTACACATTTAAGTTTGGTTACAGCGGGTTACACATTTAAGTTTGGTAACAGCGGGTTACACATTTCAGCCTGGATTCAGTGGTTTTCACTTTTCAGCCTGGATACAGTGGGTTACACATTTAAGTCTGGTTAATGGGGGTTACACATTTCAGTTGGTTACATCGGGTTAAACATTTCAGTCTGGTTATTGTGGGTTACACAAGTCTGGTTATTGTGGGTTGCATATTTCAGTCTGGTTACATAGGGTTAAACATTTCAGTTTGGTTACAGAGGGAGGGTTAAACATTTCAGTTTGGTTACAGAGGGTTAAACATTTCAGTTTGGTTACAGAGGGTTAAACATTCCAGTTTGGTTACAGCGGGTTACACATTTCAGTTTGTTTACAGAGGGTTAAACATTTCAGTTTGGTTACAGCGGGTTACACATTTCAGTTTGTTTACAGAGGGTTAAACATTTCAGTTTGGTTACAGAGGGTTAAACATTTCAGTTTGGTTACAGTGGGTTACACATTTCAGTTTGGTTACAGAGGGTTAAACATTTCAGTTTGGTTACAGAGGGTTAAACATTTCAGTTTGGTTACAGTGGGTTAAACATTTCAGTTTGGTTACAGAGGGTTAAACATTTCAGTTTGGTTACAGTGGGTTAAACATTTCAGTTTGGTTACAGAGGGTTAAACATTTCAGTTTGGTTACAGTGGGTTACACATTTCAGTTTGGTTACAGAGGGTTAAACATTTCAGTTTGGTTACAGAGGGTTAAACATTTCAGTTTGGTTACAGTGGGTAAAACATTTCAGTTTGGTTACAGTGGGTTATATATTTCAGTTTGGTTACAGAGGGTTAAACATTTCAGTTTGGTTACAATGGGTTACACATTTCAGTTTGGTTACAGAGGGTTAAACATTTCAGTTTGGTTACAGTGGGTAAAACATTTCAGTTTGGTTACAGTGGGTTATATATTTCAGTTTGGTTACAGAGGGTTAAACATTTCAGTTTGGTTACAATGGGTTACACATTTCAGTTTGGTTACAGAGGGTTAAACATTTCTGTTTGGTTACAGTGGGTAAAACATTTCAGTTTGGTTACAGTGGGTTAAACATTTCAGTTTGGTTACAGAGGGTTAAACATTTCAGTTTGGTTACAGTGGGTTAAACATTTCAGTTTGGTTACAGAGGGTTAAACATTTCAGTTTGGTTACAGTGGGTTACACATTTCAGTTTGGTTACAGAGGGTTAAACATTTCAGTTTGGTTACAGAGGGTTAAACATTTCAGTTTGGTTACAGAGGGTTAAACATTTCAGTTTGGTTACAGAGGGTTAAACATTTCAGTTTGGTTACAGAGGGTTACACATTTCAGTTTGGTTACAGAGGGTTAAACATTTCAGTTTGGTTACAGAGGGTTAAACATTTCAGTTTGGTTACAGTGGGTTACACATTTCAGTTTGGTTACAGAGGGTTAAACATTTCAGTTTGGTTACAGAGGGTTAAACATTTCAGTTTGGTTACAGTGGGTTAAACATTTCAGTTTGGTTACAGAGGGTTAAACATTTCAGTTTGGTTACAGTGGGTTACACATTTCAGTTTGGTTACAGAGGGTTAAACATTTCAGTTTGGTTACAGAGGGTTAAACATTTCAGTTTGGTTACAGTGGGTTAAACATTTCAGTTTGGTTACAGAGGGTTAAACATTTCAGTTTGGTTAAAGTGGGTTAAACATTTCAGTTTGGTTACAGAGGGTTAAACATTTCAGTTTGGTTACAGTGGGTTACACATTTCAGTTTGGTTACAGAGGGTTAAACATTTCAGTTTGGTTACAGAGGGTTAAACATTTCAGTTTGGTTACAGAGGGTTAAACATTTCAGTTTGGTTACAGTGGGTAAAACATTTCAGTTTGGTTACAGTGGGTTATATATTTCAGTTTGGTTACAGAGGGTTAAACATTTCAGTTTGGTTACAATGGGTTACACATTTCAGTTTGGTTACAGAGGGTTAAACATTTCAGTTTGGTTACAGTGGGTAAAACATTTCAGTTTGGTTACAGTGGGTTATATATTTCAGTTTGGTTACAGAGGGTTAAACATTTCAGTTTGGTTACAATGGGTTACACATTTCAGTTTGGTTACAGAGGGTTAAACATTTCAGTTTGGTTACAGTGGGTTATATATTTCAGTTTGGTTACAGAGGGTTAAACATTTCAGTTTGGTTACAATGGGTTACACATTTCAGTTTGGTTACAGAGGGTTAAACATTTCAGTTTGGTTACAGTGGGTAAAACATTTCAGTTTGGTTACAGTGGGTTAAACATTTCAGTTTGGTTACAGAGGGTTAAACATTTCAGTTTGGTTACAGTGGGTTAAACATTTCAGTTTGGTTACAGAGGGTTAAACATTTCAGTTTGGTTACAGTGGGTTACACATTTCAGTTTGGTTACAGAGGGTTAAACATTTCAGTTTGGTTACAGAGGGTTAAACATTTCAGTTTGGTTACAGAGGGTTAAACATTTCAGTTTGGTTACAGAGGGTTAAACATTTCAGTTTGGTTACAGTGGGTTACACATTTCAGTTTGGTTACAGAGGGTTAAACATTTCAGTTTGGTTACAGAGGGTTAAACATTTCAGTTTGGTTACAGTGGGTTAAACATTTCAGTTTGGTTACAGAGGGTTAAACATTTCAGTTTGGTTACAGTGGGTTACACATTTCAGTTTGGTTACAGAGGGTTAAACATTTCAGTTTGGTTACAGAGGGTTAAACATTTCAGTTTGGTTACAGTGGGTTAAACATTTCAGTTTGGTTACAGAGGGTTAAACATTTCAGTTTGGTTACAGTGGGTTAAACATTTCAGTTTGGTTACAGAGGGTTAAACATTTCAGTTTGGTTACAGTGGGTTACACATTTCAGTTTGGTTACAGAGGGTTAAACATTTCAGTTTGGTTACAGAGGGTTAAACATTTCAGTTTGGTTACAGAGGGTTAAACATTTCAGTTTGGTTACAGTGGGTAAAACATTTCAGTTTGGTTACAGTGGGTTATATATTTCAGTTTGGTTACAGAGGGTTAAACATTTCAGTTTGGTTACAATGGGTTACACATTTCAGTTTGGTTACAGAGGGTTAAACATTTCAGTTTGGTTACAGTGGGTAAAACATTTCAGTTTGGTTACAGTGGGTTATATATTTCAGTTTGGTTACAGAGGGTTAAACATTTCAGTTTGGTTACAATGGGTTACACATTTCAGTTTGGTTACAGAGGGTTAAACATTTCAGTTTGGTTACAGTGGGTTATATATTTCAGTTTGGTTACAGAGGGTTAAACATTTCAGTTTGGTTACAATGGGTTACACATTTCAGTTTGGTTACAGAGGGTTAAACATTTCAGTTTGGTTACAGTGGGTAAAACATTTCAGTTTGGTTACAGTGGGTTATATATTTCAGTTTGGTTACAGAGGGTTAAACATTTCAGTTTGGTTACAATGGGTTACACATTTCAGTTTGGTTACAGTGGGTTAAACATTTCAGTTTGGTTACAGAGGGTTAAACATTTCAGTTTGGTTACAGTGGGTTATATATTTCAGTTTGGTTACAGAGGGTTAAACATTTCAGTTTGGTTACAATGGGTTACACATTTCAGTTTGGTTACAGTGGGTACACTTTTCAGTTTGGTTACAGTGGGTTAAACATTTCAGTTTGGTTACAGAGGGTTAAACATTTAAGTTTGGTTACAGAGGGTTAAACATTTCAGTTTGGTTACAGAGGGTTAAACATTTCAGTTTGGTTACAGTGGGTTAAACATTTCAGTTTGGTTACAGAGGGTTAAACATTTCAGTTTGGTTACAGAGGGTTAAACATTTCAGTTTGGTTACAGTGGGTTAAACATTTCAGTTTGGTTACAGAGGGTTAAACATTTCAGTTTGGTTACAGTGGGTTAAACATTTCAGTTTGGTTACAGTGGGTTATATATTACTACGGGACCTAACAACTTATTCTTACCTCAACAAGGATCCTAACGGATCCAACAAGGATCCTAACATGCACGACTCACACGACTGATGAACATGAATGACACATTACTCATATAATTAATGATTCAAAATAAATCATCTCCAAATATCACGTCGTGACATTTGCCTTTTCCCCCAAATATTATAAACAAAAAGTTCAATTATTATTATATTATTACACAAGATTAGGGCATTTTTTTCCGAATTATTTGTTTACTGATTTTTATTGAGTGAAAAATTGGAATCCTTTTTCAGAATCGTATTTTTTTATAAATTGTTAAATTTTGCGTGTACTCAGTATTACCTCCACTCCCCCCGACCCCGAATTTACTCTGGTCGACTCGACACAATGCAGCTGAATACTGGCTAAGAAATAATTAAGTATATAATATTGATTTCGCTTCTGTTTGGGGTGTACTCACCCAGTATTAGTTAATCCTGTCTCCTAATGAATTTCTCCACCCCCATTGTCAGCCATATAATCTCTGTTTAACTTCGTGAGAATTTCCAGGATTTATTGCGTAACCCTATTGTTGGTTCCGTCAAAGTTAATAGGCACCAAAGTCGCAGAAATCAATATAATAACCCTTCAAAATCTCATATAATCTCAATGCCAATGAATGGTCACCTAGAAACTCTCATTTCATATTATCATAAACTTTTGACCAATGAAATTGCTGCATTTCGATTTCTAATTTTCCGGCAATTATCTTGATAAATGTATTTTTACGTCCGACCAAATATCATTTTAAATAAATTATAATTCGTGCATTTTTTGGTAGAATTTGTACACTAAACTTTTTTCCCATGCAACGCCTAGATGTGATAGACATTTCTGTTGTTCCATATTTTTAACTGTAAATTTACTGAATATATTTTTTGGCACGTAATTTTATACTTCCTGCACATACCTTAATGTTGAAATACGTTTACACAAAATTGAATATTTATAGGAAGTTAATTGCTCAAAATGACCACAAATATCTGTTTATTGTGTTGAATACGTAATTAAATTTAAAATAATTTAGAAGAATTTAAAATATTAAGGAAAAGGTGCAAATTACAGTGTTTGTGTTTTATAACCAAAACCATAAACAAAACTTAATTTTATATGCGACCAATTTACGGTAGAGCGAGATCACCTTTTTAAATTGGGATCAATGTCCGCCACTATATGTTATTCTCACCCATAATTATAGTATTATCTTTCACATAAAAATAAAAAATGTTTTGGCACAGTGCTTTAAGGGGGCGGTACACCACCTGGTGTCAAAAAATTGAAAAAAAATTTTTTTGCCAAATATTGTGTGAAATTTTATGTAGATTCCGAATCTGAAATCGGTTTTGTCATATCTCGATTGGATCTCGAGTTATACGTCTTTAACTGAGACCATGTTGACGGACAGACTGACAGACAGACCAACAGACCGACAGACAGTCTGGATAGGGTCAAAAGTGAAAACTGACAGCGGAAATGAAATCCTTGACCAGGAAAACCCCCATAGAGAGAATTTTAATTAGCTAATGTGATTCCTTATACTTTTGACGGACAGACTGACAGACAGACCGACAGACCGACAGACAGTCTGGATAGGGTCAAAAGTGAAAACTGACAGCGGAAATGAAATCCTTGACCAGGAAAACCCCAATAGAGAGAATTTTAATTAGCTAATGTGATTCCTTATACTTTTGACGGACAGACTGACAGACAGACCGACAGACAGTCTGGATAGGGTCAAAAGTGAAAACTGACAGCGGAAATGAAATCCTTGACCAGGAAAACCCCCATAGAGAGAATTTTAATTAGCTAATGTGATTCCTTATACTTTTGACGGACAGACTGACAGACAGACCGACAGACCGACAGACAGTCTGGATAGGGTCAAAAGTGAAAACTGACAGCGGAAATGAAATCCTTGACCAGGAAAACCCCCATAGAGAGAATTTTAATTAGCTAATGTGATTCCTTATATTTTCGACGGACAGACTGACAGACAGACAGACCAACAGACCGACAGACAGTCTGCATAGGGTCAAAAGTGAAAACTGACAGCGGAAATGAAATCCTTGTCCAGGAAAACCCCCATAGCGAGAATTTTAATTAGCTAATGTGTTTCCTTATAGTTTTGACGGACAGACTGAAAGACAGACCGACAGACAGACCGACAGACAGTCTGGATAGGGTCAAAGTGAAAACTGACAGCGGAAATGAAATCCTTGACAAGGAAAACCCCCATAGCGAGAATGTTAGTAGATTTTATTCTTTCTAAAGTCTTGACAGACAAACAGACAGAAATACTGACAGACTTCAGAATAATTCATGAATTAGAGTTGGGCACTTGGGGGTTTGAATAATTTACAGTTAGGTACCGAAAGGGTTAAAACTTTAACCTCATTTTTCTCAGAATGTCATTTTTTGACCTCAAAAATGTATCTAGTCCGCCAATTTTCAATGAATTGAGCTGAAATTTGGAAAGTATCTCCAGACCGACGCACTCTTTAGAAATTGTGGTCAAATTTTTTTTTTTTAGCTTCGTTCGTTTTTTATTCAATGTTAAATGTCGAAATTTCGTGATTTTTTCGTTCAAAATGAAAAGTAATTTTTGATTGGCTATAAAAAAAAATCAAAACAAAATTTTAAAAATTTGACCACAATTTCTGTTTATCATGACTTGGAGAATATGCACACCAAATTTCGAGCGAAAATAATTATAAATAAATATGTAGATAGGTTTTGTAATATAGTCAATATTTATTAATATTAACTATTATTAAATTATTATAAATAGTTAATTCGAAAAAATTTTTTTGCCAAAAGTTGTATCTACAACCCAACTCTAATTGTGCCAATTTTCGAAAATACTTGACAATGTTGAAGCACACGACAATGATTTTTGTAAAAAATGCGCTTAGGTGGTGTACCGCCCCCTTAAATGCTGCAGCCTAGCCCAACCCTGGCTTTCATCCTTCAGTGGTCGATAAATGGGAACCAAGGCAACTTGGGAAACAGAGTGGTAGGGTTTACTGTGGAGGATCACCCATGGTGTTGAACAGGCATTCCTTTAGGAAACAGAGTGGAAGGGTTTGCTGTGGAAGATCACCCATGGCGGCGAACAGGCATTCCTTTAGGAAACAGAGTGGAAGGGTTTACCGTGGAAGATCATCCATGGTGGTGAACAGGCATTCCTTTAGGAAACAGAGTGGAAGGGTTTGCTGTGGAAGATCACCCATGGCGGCGAACAGGCATTCCTTTAGGAAACAGAGTGGAAGGGTTTACCGTGGAAGATCATCCATGGTGTTGAACAGGCATTCCTTTAGGAAACAGAGTGGAAGGGTTTGCTGTGGAAGATCACCCATGGCGGCGAACAGGCATTCCTTTAGGAAACAGAGTGGAAGGGTTTACCGTGGAAGATCATCCATGGTGGTGAACAGGCATTCCTTTAGGAAACAGAGTGGAAGGGTTTGCTGTGGAAGATCACCCATGGCGGCGAACAGGCATTCCTTTAGGAAACAGAGTGGAAGGGTTTACCGTGGAAGATCATCCATGGTGTTGAACAGGCATTCCTTTAGGAAACAGAGTGGAAGGGTTTGCTGTGGAAGATCACCCATGGCGGCGAACAGGCATTCCTTTAGGAAACAGAGTGGAAGGGTTTGCTGTGGAAGATCACCCATGGCGGCGAACAGGCATTCCTTTAGGAAACAGAGTGGAAGGGTTTACCGTGGAAGATCATCCATGGTGGTGAACAGGCATTCCTTTAGGAAACAGAGTGGAAGGGTTTAATGTGGAATATCACCCATGGTGGTGAACAGGTATTCCTTTAGGAAACAGAGTGTAAGGGTTTACTGTGGAAGATTTCCCATTGTAGTGAACAGACATTCCTTTAGGAAACATAGTGGAAGGATTTACTGTGGAAGATTACCCATGGCGGTGAACAGGCATTCCTTTAGGAAGCATAGTGGAAGGGTTTACTGTGGATAATCACCCAAGGTGGTGAACAGACATTCCTTTAGGAAACAGAGTGGAAGGGTTTACTGTGGAAGATAAACCGTGGTGGTGAACAGGCATTCTTTTAGGAAACAGAGTGGAAGGGTTTACTGTGGAAGATCATCAATGGTGGTGAACAGGAATTCCTTTAGGAAACAGAGTGGAAGGGTTTAATGTGGAATATCACCCATGGTGGTGAACAGGTATTCCTTTAGGAAACAGAGTGGAAGGGTTTGCTGTGGAAGATCACCCATGGCGGTGAACAGGCATTCCTTTAGGAAACAGAGTGGAAGGGTTTAATGTGGAATATCACCCATGGTGGTGAACAGGTATTCCTTTAGGAAACAGAGTGTAAGGGTTTACTGTGGAAGATTTCCCATTGTAGTGAACAGACATTCCTTTAGGAAACATAGTGGAAGGATTTAGTGTGGAAGATTACCCATGGCGGTGAACAGGCATTCCTTTAGGAAGCATAGTGGAAGGGTTTACTGTGGATAATCACCCAAGGTGGTGAACAGACATTCCTTTAGGAAACAGAGTGGAAGGGTTTACTGTGGAAGATAAACCGTGGTGGTGAACAGGCATTCTTTTAGGAAATAGAGTGGAAGGGTTTACTGTGGAAAATCAGAGCAGGCATTCCATTGGGAAACAGAGTGGAAGGGTTTAATGTGGAATATCACCCATGGTGGTGAACAGGTATTCCTTTAGGAGTGTGTAAGGGTTTACTGTGGAAGATTTCCCATTGTGGTGAACAGACATTTCTTTAGGAAGCAGAGTGGAAGGGTTTACTGTGGAAGATCACCCATGGTGGTGAACAGGCATTCCTTTAGGAAACAGAGTGGAAGGGTTTACTGTCGAAAATCACTCAAGGTGGTGAACAGGCATTACTTTGGGAAACAGAGTGGAAGGGTTTACTATGGAAGATAAACCGTGGTGGTGAATAGACATTATTTTAGGAAACAGAGTGGAAGGGTTTACTGTGGAAAATCAGAGCAGGCATTTCATTGGGAAACAGAGTGGAAGGGTTTACTGTGGAAGATCACCCATGGCGGTGAACAGGCATTCCTTTAGGAAACAGAGTGGAAGGGTTTACTGTGGAAGAGCATCCATGGTGGTGAACAGGCATTCCTTTAGGAAACAGAGTGGAAGGGTTTACTGTGGAAGATCATCCATGGTGGTGAACAGTGATTCCTTGGCCTATCGAGCCTAAAATATTCTCCAATTCAAAACAAAAATTGCCATTTTTGGTTCCCATTACAGCTGGGTGCGCCGAAGCTAGTTACTTTAACAGATTAAAGAAAACTGGGATGATCATACTCGAACTCACGATCTTCATGTTTGAGTACCGACTCTCTAACCATATTGACACTCGAACTGTTTGAGTACCGACTTTCTAACCATATTGACACTCGAACTGTTTGAGTACCGACTCTCTAACCATATTGACACTCGAACTGTTTGAGTACCGACTCTCTAACCATATTGACACTCGAACTGTTTGAGTACCGACTCTCTAACCATATTGACACTCGAACTGTTTGAGTACCGACTCTTAACCATATTGACACTCGAACTGTTTGAGTACCGACTCTCTAACCATATTGACACTCGAACTGTTTGAGTACCGACTCTCTAACCATATTGACACTCGAACTGTTTGAGTACCGACTCTCTATCCATATTGACACTCGAACTGTTTGAGTACCGACTCTCTAACCATATTGACACTCGAACTGTTTGAGTACCGACTCTCTAACCATATTGACACTCGAACTGTTTGAGTACCGACTCTCTAACCATATTGACACTCGAACTGTTTGAGTACCGACTCTCTAACCATATTGACACTCGAACTGTTTGAGTACCGACTCTCTAACCATATTGACACTCGAACTGTTTGAGTACCGACTCTCTAACCATATTGACACTCGAACTGTTTGAGTACCGACTCTCTAACCATATTGACACTCGAACTGTTTGAGTACCGACTCTCTAACCATATTGACACTCGAACTGTTTGAGTACCGACTCTCTAACCATATTGACACTCGAACTGTTTGAGTACCGACTCTCTAACCATATTGACACTCGAACTGTTTGAGTACCGACTCTCTAACCATATTGACACTCGAACTGTTTGAGTACCGACTCTCTAACCATATTGACACTCGAACTGTTTGAGTACCGACTCTCTAACCATATTGACACTCGAACTGTTTGAGTACCGACTCTCTAACCATATTGACACTCGAACTGTTTGAGTACCGACTCTCTAACCATATTGACACTCGAACTGTTTGAGTACCGACTCTCTAACCATATTGACACTCGAACTGTTTGAGTACCGACTCTCTAACCATATTGACACTCGAACTGTTTGAGTACCGACTCTCTAACCATATTGACACTCGAACTGTTTGAGTACCGACTCTCTAACCATATTGACACTCGAACTGTTTGAGTACCGACTCTCTAACCATATTGACACTCGAACTGTTTGAGTACCGACTCTCTAACCATATTGACACTCGAACTGTTTGAGTACCGACTCTCTAACCATATTGACACTCGAACTGTTTGAGTACCGACTCTCTAACCATATTGACACTCGAACTGTTTGAGTACCGACTCTCTAACCATATTGACACTCGAACTGTTTGAGTACCGACTCTCTAACCATATTGACACTCGAACTGTTTGAGTACCGACTCTCTAACCATATTGACACTCGAACTGTTTGAGTACCGACTCTCTAACCATATTGACACTCGAACTGTTTGAGTACCGACTCTTAACCATATTGACACTCGAACTGTTTGAGTACCGACTCTCTAACCATATTGACACTCGAACTGTTTGAGTACCGACTCTCTAACCATATTGACACTCGAACTGTTTGAGTACCGACTCTCTAACCATATTGACACTCGAACTGTTTGAGTACCGACTCTCTAACCATATTGACACTCGAACTGTTTGAGTACCGACTCTTAACCATATTGACACTCGAACTGTTTGAGTACCGACTCTCTAACCATATTGACACTCGAACTGTTTGAGTACCGACTCTCTAACCATATTGACACTCGAACTGTTTGAGTACCGACTCTCTAACCATATTGACACTCGAACTGTTTGAGTACCGACTCTCTAACCATATTGACACTCGAACTGTTTGAGTACCGACTCTTAACCATATTGACACTCGAACTGTTTGAGTACCGACTCTCTAACCATATTGACACTCGAACTGTTTGAGTACCGACTCTTAACCATATTGACACTCGAACTGTTTGAGTACCGACTCTCTAACCATATTGACACTCGAACTGTTTGAGTACCGACTCTCTAACCATATTGACACTCGAACTGTTTGAGTACCGACTCTCTAACCATATTGACACTCGAACTGTTTGAGTACCGACTCTCTAACCATATTGACACTCGAACTGTTTGAGTACCGACTCTCTAACCATATTGACACTCGAACTGTTTGAGTACCGACTCTTAACCATATTGACACTCGAACTGTTTGAGTACCGACTCTCTAACCATATTGACACTCGAACTGTTTGAGTACCGACTCTCTAACCATATTGACACTCGAACTGTTTGAGTACCGACTCTCTAACCATATTGACACTCGAACTGTTTGAGTACCGACTCTCTAACCATATTGACACTCGAACTGTTTGAGTACCGACTCTCTAACCATATTGACACTCGAACTGTTTGAGTACCGACTCTCTAACCATATTGACACTCGAACTGTTTGAGTACCGACTCTCTAACCATATTGACACTCGAACTGTTTGAGTACCGACTCTCTAACCATATTGACACTCGAACTGTTTGAGTACCGACTCTCTAACCATATTGACACTCGAACTGTTTGAGTACCGACTCTCTAACCATATTGACACTCGAACTGTTTGAGTACCGACTCTCTAACCATATTGACACTCGAACTGTTTGAGTACCGACTCTCTAACCATATTGACACTCGAACTGTTTGAGAACCGACTCTCTAACCATATTGACACTCGAACTGTTTGAGTACCGACTCTCTAACCATATTGACACTCGAACTGTTTGAGTACCGACTCTTAACCATATTGACACTCGAACTGTTTGAGTACCGACTCTTAACCATATTGACACTCGAACTGTTTGAGTACCGACTCTTAACCATATTGACACTCGAACTGTTTGAGTACCGACTCTCTAACCATATTGACACTCGAACTGTTTGAGTACCGACTCTCTAACCATATTGACACTCGAACTGTTTGAGTACCGACTCTCTAACCATATTGACACTCGAACTGTTTGAGTACCGACTCTCTAACCATATTGACACTCGAACTGTTTGAGTACCGACTCTCTAACCATATTGACACTCGAACTGTTTGAGTACCGACTCTTAACCATATTGACACTCGAACTGTTTGAGTACCGACTCTCTAACCATATTGACACTCGAACTGTTTGAGTACCGACTCTCTAACCATATTGACACTCGAACTGTTTGAGTACCGACTCTCTAACCATATTGACACTCGAACTGTTTGAGTACCGACTCTCTAACCATATTGACACTCGAACTGTTTGAGTACCGACTCTCTAACCATATTGACACTCGAACTGTTTGAGTACCGACTCTCTAACCATATTGACACTCGAACTGTTTGAGAACCGACTCTCTAACCATATTGACACTCGAACTGTTTGAGTACCGACTCTCTAACCATATTGACACTCGAACTGTTTGAGTACCGACTCTCTAACCATATTGACACTCGAACTGTTTGAGTACCGACTCTCTAACCATATTGACACTCGAACTGTTTGAGTACCGACTCTCTAACCATATTGACACTCGAACTGTTTGAGAACCGACTCTCTAACCATATTGACACTCGAACTGTTTGAGTACCGACTCTCTAACCATATTGACACTCGAACTGTTTGAGTACCGACTCTCTAACCATATTGACACTCGAACTGTTTGAGTACCGACTCTCTAACCATATTGACACTCGAACTGTTTGAGTACCGACTCTCTAACCATATTGACACTCGAACTGTTTGAGTACCGACTTTCTAACCATATTGACACTCGAACTGTTTGAGTACCGACTCTCTAACCATATTGACACTCGAACTGTTTGAGTACCGACTCTCTAACCATATTGACACTCGAACTGACTCCAAATCGAACTACTAAAGTGTTGATATCCAGACGATACTTGCTACTTCCGGCGCTTTTGCGCCGTCGCTCGTTCCGATGGCAAGAAGCAGGGAGCAAGTCAGTTGTAGGTCTATTATCTAGAGGAAACAAATATATTTTTTTACATGATAAGTCGTGTGAAGAGTGAATAACTCTGATTTTACGATAAGATGCAAATATAATTTTAAATATTGCGATAAGGCGCATTTGGCAATAAGAAGTAAATATTGTTATAAAAAGTTGATATGAAACCTTCAATAATTTTAATGGTTATATTTATTAACATTGGTTATAAGTTGGTTTATTCTGCCCATGATTGCATTGTTTGTATTACCGTCTGCAGTTTCTCGTGCAACTCAGCCGTTATAACCGAAGGTTTCTACGAACCATCCACCTGTCACGAACCCTTGATTACTTGTTATATATGTATGCAATGCTGTCCGTACACGTGTTCGGCAGTTCTTGATGGTTCGTTCACACCACCACCCGGTTACTTACTTCCCTTGTATCCAGTAACAACAACGCCACCTGAACCGCCAACAACGCCACCTGAACCACCGACGACCCCACCTGAACCGCCAACAACGCCACCTGAACCACCGACAACGCCACCTGAACCGCCAACAACGACACCTGAACCCCCTACAACGCCACCTGAACCACCTACCACGCCACCTGAACCGTTGGGTGAATCCGCTAAAACCAGCAGCGATTTCGTAAATGAATTGCCATCGATTGGATATGAGAAGAAAGAACCTCCTATCACTGTTGGGAAACGTATGTAAATTCCCAAATTGATAAAAGCGTAAGCGATTGATATCAATCGTTGACATTATGTAATCGTTTTATTCGTGTAGGCCCAGTTGTATTTCGCTCAATTACAACAGTTTAAATAAAATGCTCCTTTCCAATATTTTAAATGTTATCAAAAAAATAATGATTTCTTATCTTGATTATGATTTTGTAGTTGAAGTTGATGTAAGTATTGCAATACTGAAGATGGATCCTGTTAAATCTGATAGAACTGGAGATTATAACGTCAAAATGTTGGTGGATACACGGTGGGAAGACAAGAGATACACTAAGGTTTGTGTATACAGGTTGGGAAGTCAAGAGATACACTAAGATTTGTTGATACACGTTGGTGAGACAAGATATACACAAAGGTTGGTGGATACACGTTGGGAAGTCAAGAGATACACCAAGGTTTGTGGATACATGTTGGGAAGTCAAGAGATACACCAAGGTTTGTGGATACACGTTGGGAAGACAAGAGATACACTGAGGTTGGTGGATAAACGTGTGTGGAAGACAAGAGATACATTAAGGTTGGTGGATACACGTTGGGAAGACTAGAGATACACCAAGGTTTGTGTATACAGGTTGGGAAGTCGAGAGATACTCTAAGGTGTAAGGTTGGTGTATATACGTGTGTGGAAGACAAGAGATACACTACGATTGGTGGATAGACGTTGGGAAGTCAAGAGATACACTAAGGTTGGTGTATACACGTGTGTGGAAGACAAGAGATACACTAAGATTGGTGGATAGACGTTGGGAAGTCAAGAGATACACTACGGTTGGTGTATACACGTGTGTGGAAGACAAGAGATACACTAAGATTGGTGGATACACGTTGGGAAGTCAAGAGATACACTAAGGTTGGTGTATACACGTTGGGAAGTCAAGAGATAAACTAAGGTTGGTGTATACATGTTGGGAAGTCAAGAGATAAACTAAGGTTGGTGTATACATGTTGGGAAGTCAAGAGATAAACTAAGGTTGGTGTATACACGTTGGGAAGTCAAGAGATAAACTAAGGTTGGTGTATACATGTTGGGAAGTCAAGAGATAAACTAAGGTTGGTGTATACATGTTGGGAAGTCAAGAGATAAACTAAGGTTGGTGTATACATGTTGGGAAGTCAAGAGATAAACTAAGGTTGGTGTATACACGTTGGGAAGTCAAGAGATACACTAAGGTTGGTGTATACATGTTGGGAAGTCAAGAGATAAACTAAGGTTGGTGTATAGATGTTGGGAAGTCAAGAGATAAACTAAGGTTGGTGTATACATGTTGGGAAGTCAAGAGATAAACTAAGGTTGGTGTATACATGTTGGGAAGTCAAGAGATAAACTAAGGTTGGTGTATACATGTTGGGAAGTCAAGAGATAAACTAAGGTTGGTGTATACATGTTGGGAAGTCAAGAGATAAACTAAGGTTGGTGTATACACGTTGGGAAGTCAAGAGATACACTAAGGTTGGTGTATACATGTTGGGAAGTCAAGATATAAACTAAGGTTGGTGTATAGATGTTGGGAAGTCAAGAGATAAACTAAGGTTGGTGTATACATGTTGGGAAGTCAAGAGATACACTAAGATTGGTGGATACAGGTTGGGAAGTCGTGAGATACACTAAGGTTGGTGGATACATGTTGGGAAGTCAAGAGATAAACTAAGGTTGGTGTATACATGTTGGGAAGTCAAGAGATAAACTAAGGTTGGTGTATACATGTTGGGAAGTCAAGAGATAAACTAAGGTTGGTGTATACATGTTGGGAAGTCAAGAATACACTAAGGTTGGTGTATACATGTTGGGAAGTCAAGAGATACACTAAGATTGGTAGATACAGGTTGGGAAGTCGTGAGATACACTAAGTTTGGTGTTGGTGAATACACGTTGGGGAGACAAGATATACATTTAATGGAGAGCCCCCAATCAAATCAAAATATAAAATAGGTTGCATGGGTTACTAGGTTGGAGGATACAGCGCAAGAAGTTAAGCACGGCCATCGTTCAGTCCCTCATCTGGATACAGATGTTTGAAATTTGCAATAGATGAATATTTTCCAAAGGAGGGAAATTGAATAATAAACAAAACAATTTAGCAATGAATCATTAATCTAAAAACCAAATGGAAGCTGTGTGTCTGATTAGGTAGATTTTGAGGAAGATTAATAGTACAGTGAACCTTATTATAATCAAAACAATAAACAAGAGTTGATGGTCGCGTCCGGACCTCATTCTCTTTCGGAGTTTCGCATTGTGTATTTAGTATGTTTGGCTAATAACGGCGATTTTAAAAAGAAACTTGATTCTAACTTCATAATATTTTTGGACGATTCAATGTGAAAATTATTTATTTATATTTTCTTGTTTAGCTTCCCAATTTCACAGAACCGATAGTTCTCACGCAAACGAGCGATTTGAATGATGTTTGGATCGTCGTTATGGAAACTGTTAAAGGTGCTCATAAAATATTCGGGGAAACCGATATAATGTTCGCGACCATTCAACCATCGGGAGATGTTACCGCACGGCGAACGTGCGTAATTATTATAATATTATTTATTTTGCTATACATCATGTTATAACGGGCAGGTGATTTTCAACTAAATTTAACGGTTTCGTTTTTACACGTTCTATAACATTTGAGGCAGTGACAAACACATTACACCAAATTATACGCAGATAATCTTTCAGCTGCCGGTATGTATAACTTCGTGAAACAAAAAATATTTAAAATAGTGGATTTTCCCCTTCGAGTAGCACGATAGAAAATTATGAGTTCATGGCTTTTTTGACAAATGTTAATTTTAGATTGTTTTCAAATTGCAACAATTTTGTAAAGGATTTCTCGTGCCTACAGCACGATAAGCTCCTAAACGGCTTTTAAAACTATCTCATAATGTTTCCAAATGCTAACAAACTTCGTTTACTGTTTTGGTTTCTGGGTCGAGATGACTGACTTGGAACTAGCTCGCGTAAAACACGGTCCTACAATGGCTTGTACTTTACGGACTTCCACAACCCTTTCAAGATAGTACAAAAACACAGTGATTTCTATTTTCCAGATGTTATTAATGTCTAAATTGGATAATCTACTACTACTACTACTACTAGGTCGAGGGAACTCGGACAGTGGAAATGAGATCCTTCCAGGCTTCCCGATTCTCCAACTACTACTACTAGGTCGAGCGAACTCAGACAGTGGAAATGAGATCCTTCCAGGCTTTCCGATTCTCCAACTACTACTAATAGGTCGAGCGAGCCCGGACAGTGGAAAGGAGATCCTTCCAGGCATCCAAATTCTCCAACTACCACTACTAAGTCGAGCGAACTCGGACAGTGGAAATGAGATCCTTCTAGGCTTCCCGATTCAACTACTACTACTAGGTCGAGCGAACTCGGGCAGTGGAAAGGAGATCCTTCCAGGCTTCCCAATTCTCCATAGTTGTCGCAATTTCGTATCTCCCAAGTTCAGTATCCCTTTCAAGCTGGTCTATATATGTTATGGCCGGTCGTCCACGACTACGCTTTCCATGAGTTGGTTGCCAGAGAAGTTGATCTGGTATGACCTCGTCTTTACTTCACCAGCAGTGCCCACTGAATCTTAATCTGCGCTCACGGAGGGTGGGAGTTACAGGTGGTATTGTACCATAGAGCTCGGCGTTTCTCATGTGTTATCTCCAGCGCTGATGTTTAGGGCTGCCCTTAGTAGTCTTGTATAGTGATTTCGTCAGTGTCCAGGTCTCACCCCCGTATAAAAGTACACTTTCAACTGGGGCTCGAACGGTACGTAACGCCAAAGAAAAACCTCTGGGAAGAGGGAAAAAGAGAAACCGGGTGAGGGGTGCTTTGGGTCCGTTAGGATCCAAAATTTGGCCTCGAAAAATAGTACAAAAATACAATCCAAAATAATTGTAACCAAAAATATAATACACAAAATAAGGTAGTTTTTCTCTGTTTCTATCAAAATAGGCTTTAAGTCAAAAAAAGTCGTAAATACTTGGTGCGGCTTCACGCTCTTGGAAAACTTGGTAATAGTGCAAACGCCAGGTTAGTTTCTGTGTCCAAACGGGGATGGCACCGATTGGACGATTGGATTGGGTGTAGGAACAGTCCAGCCCGACTGCGGAGACCGAGCCAAGATAGCGTGCCAAGGGCTGTCATCTACAATGCCGAGTGTTACTGACTGCTAATTAGTGAAATGTGGCCCCTTATAAACCCGGTGTTCAGTCAATGAGGAGTTGACCCCTAAGTATCACTTGCTAAGGATAGTGGTCTTTCCTTAGCAAGGATCTGTTAATACACATTAAAGCTATAATTGAAATTGACAGGTTAAATCTGTCTAATAAGTGTATACACCAAACTTTATGTGACTGAGAGTTTATTGGATATAATACTTTAACAGAGCTTCCCTGGGATAATGTATGTAAGCCAAGCATAAGAGGTAATTGAGAGCGTAGAGGTAATTGGGAGAGATGCCAGGGAAGATATTACTGACTGGTGGGTTTATTGGGTGTTTGAAAGTGACAGCAAAGGGAAAAGCGCAAAGGGCCGTTGAATATTGGATGGCAATGACAGGAGGTTTGCAAGAGGGATGTATATGGGATAATATGGGAATTTATATACTGCATCTAAATTAGCATCATTTATGTATTTATGTATTTTTATAGTGCTGCCTACGAAGAAGTGAAAAATCGATTTCAAATTTCCTCAAATTTTCTCCAATTTGGCGTGATGTAAAAGTTTTACGGTGGGAGAGACTATTTTGCGCGTTCGCTAAATTAAATGAGGCAGTGGTTATTAAAGTGTTTCACCAGAGAACTACATATAACTGTAAATGAGTTTTTAAACGTTTTAGTGATATTCGGAAAATGAATAATAATAAATGAATTATTGTGGGGTGAGTGACGGTGAATTAAATATATAATGTAAATAGGACAATATGATAATGCTCTCCATAGCGAAAAATATCAACCGGCCCTATTGGGGCTCGAACCCGGTACCTAGTTAATTAACAGCCTGAGCCAGGTTTCTACAACACTGTATTAATAGTTATTCTTTGAGGCATGGTTGCCATTTCTGGCAGAGCACGGGAATAACATTGTACTTTCCTTTGAGTGATTAGTTGGCCTAAATATGATATCCCATCTTCATCCGATCTGGTAGCGCAGTACACTCACCCGGCTGATGATAACCGGAAGTTTGAAACCTAGGAACCGGGTTCGAGCCCCAATAAGGTCGGTTGATATTTTTTGCTATGGGAGAGCATTATCATATTGTCCTATTTACATTATATATTCGGAAAATTGTCATGGTCAGTGGCGGATCCAGATAGGGAAATCTACACATTGTGAAAAAAAAGTATAAGTGAATTACCATAAACCCTATTATTTATAGTAGGGGAATTAGTAGTTATATTATAGTAGTTGAATAGGATTTGTAGTCGAAATAAACTTCAAACTTCAGTAAAATTAAATTTGTATATTGTACTTTTATTTGGGTCGGAATCAATTATAATACTTGGCAATAATAATTATAATTAACCATTTTTTGATTTGCCTTCAGTTCTATTAAAAAAGAAGTGGCCTTCAGATGCTTCCTTCGTATTAGCAACGTGCGCTTTCATTTTAACAATAAAATTACTTATTCTGCATATGTAAAGTAAATACAATACATTATTTACCTTCTTGTTACATGATATTCGGGCAAGCGGTAAAAAAAGCCTATTTTATTTACTGCAAAATAAATAGTTTAATATCGACCTAGGCCTACCCCTACGATATTTTATAGAATGTTAACGTGTTCGTACTGGATATTTTTATATCGGTCTATCTATATATAAGTCCAGCCATAGTCCGGCTCAAAAACCTTAAAACTAATTCCATACTTGGAAGCCAATACTTTTATTTTATTTCAGTCAACAACGTAGTTTTCAATGTAACATCGACGTGTTCTTTTTCCCCTTCGACGTTATGAACTGCAGTGTTCGTCTGGAGGCGAAGTACGCCAATGATATAATAGATGGGGTGGACATTACACCCCGATGGACGCTGGCCAATAACTTTACCTTGTTAGATCACAATAAGAACATACCTCAGTTCGGAGATCGCCCCTCAATTAGACTCTCCAGTATACCTGGATTTACGATTAATGGTAAGTCGTCAGTTTCATAGTAACCGAAACCGAACATTAGACTGTTAGAAATTATAATTTTTAAGTACAGCAGTAAATTTTATAGTTTTTTATCGTTTTATGTGTTTATCTACAGAATGTATGGTATGTATTAATTGAGGGGTTTATTGTTCATAAATGACTTCGTAGTTAATAAGGGAAGTCGCTTGGACATACGTATGCAGTATTAATACGTGGCGTCACAATTTATGAGAAAATATATCCCTCATTAGTTGCGAATGAGATCAACGTATTATTAGTTGGGATTTGTAAATTAGATAAATGAAAATATAACATATATAAGTAATATTATTATTGTCATTTCCAGTTTAGAGTAGTTGTGTAATACGTAGATCATAGTAAAAGCATCAAAAGATAAACAAAGACAACATTATCTTCCCTCCACTACTCACTCCGGCTACCACGTATCGAAGTTGAAGTCTGTGGCCTATCAATCCTTTACTCCTTTAGAAGTACAGTTTAGGAACTTTATTTTATTGGGATACATATTATTTAGGTGAATTTGGTCGCTAAGGCGAAGGGGAAATTGCTGGCAATGGTGATAATGTTCTGTTATAGTGCAGCTCAATTTTCTATAATTCGTATAATGTGTTTAGGTTTTCTTGTTTAAGGGGGGGGGGGGGGGGGGGGGGGGTAAATCCCTGAATCCCTAACCACCCCCCCCCCTCCCACTGTAATAACTAACTTTCAATTTTGCACCTCAATCACAATCAAGTAATTAAATTAATTCGCTGTGTCAGTATTTATTATAGGCCTGATAGGTAATAAGAGTAATTAATATAAAGTCTTCCATTCTCCGATATTTTAGTAGTAAATAAACCGAAATGTTTGATCGGTTTGCAGAAATAAATACCCGTGATGGGTTGGATCGGGTTAATTTGGTCACGTTTACTACGGCGCGAATACTCAACTAAAAGGACCAATCAATGTGCTGATAGCCCTAAAACATGGATAAGACTAATCACCAGCCAGCTGATAGCCCTAATAGAGGCGAGTTAGCGACCAATCAGCGACCTGGTAGCCCTAATAGAGGCGAGTTAGCGACCAATCAGCGACCTGTTAGCCCTAATAGTAGCGAGTTATCGACCAATCAGCGACCTGGTAGCCCTAATAGAGGCGAGTTAGCGACCAATCAGCGACGTGGTAGCCCTAATAGAGGCGAGTTATCGACCAATCAGCGACCTGATAGCCCTAATAGAGGCGAGTTATAGACCAATCAGAGACCTGGTAACCCCAATAGAGGCGAGTTATCGACCAATCAGCGACCTGATAGCCCTAATAGAGGCGAGTTAGCGACCAATCAGCGACCTGGTGGCCCAACATAGTCGACCAATCAGCGTGTTGTCTGACAGACCGCATTACCTTAGCGGCGGCAGCCCCAGACTGGCCCGTATCTCGTTGGCCTCCCGGACACTGACCTGCTCCCGTCGACGGCCCTCCAGCGGTCGACCACCGTATCTCCGATCCCTCTCTCGGGACCCACCCCGTCTGTGTCGGTCTGTCGGTCGGTCCGCCCGTCTGTCAGTCCGTCGTTCCGGCGACCGCCGTCTGTCCGGCGAGCGCCGTCTGTCGGGGGACCGCCGTCTGTCCGGGGACCGTCGCTTCAGGGGCGAGCCATGCGGTGAGGCTCGTCGTTTAGCTGGCGGAGGCGTCGGCTCTTTATCCTCCTCCTCTTCGCTCATTGGCTCGTCAATATCGTCGTTAAGGTCGTCGTCAAGGAGGCTGACTCTCGGCTCTAATTGGTTGCCTTCCTCCAGTGTGTGCCGTTTGGCGATACGAGGGAGAATAACATTACAAACGCGATCGGTTGTTAATAACTCATCGATAAACTCATCGACATGAGACAAACAGAAAGTTCCGTCGACTTTCTGTCTGCGAATCTTCCGGTAGTCGTTGTATAGAGGTTCGAGGTATTTATAGCAGTCCAGCGTTGACCCGGTGATCCGCATATACATGGCGCCGAGACACCGCACGTATTTAAACTCCTCGTTCTTTATGAACTCGACTACAATGTCCCGGTCCGGTTGTATTTGTAACATTTTTAGAACTAGGCAGAGGAAGGGCGCTGGCTTAACGCTCCCCGCGTAAACTCCAGCTACGTAACGCAATTCCATCGCTTTGTCGACAAGGAGTTCTGCTGTGAGACCGAAGCAACTCTCCTTCCAGTATCGACACTCGTAGATTCGAGTTCGGATAATTTTTTCTATGAGGTATTGGGGGTTCGTACCTTTCACTGTATGTGCTTCTTTGATAGTTCGATTGGCCATAGTTCAGTAGGCCTACCGGTAGTTTAGCTCTTAGCTCAGTTTTGTTCTTCTTTTAGGAAACTGTAAACCTGTAAACTCTTCACAAAATTACTAGGTGTACTTGTCATTACTAGGCCTACTGTACTATGTCTGTATGTACTGCAACAGTGTGCTGGTATGCCAGTATGCAGTACCGGTACTGCAGTACTGCAGTAAGCTGGTAGGTAGGTAGGCCTACAAACTGTACCAAGTACCATTTACTCGTG